>JAGXCT010034324.1:0-30997 GCA_022495035.1 Philopotamus ludificatus
TGTCAAATATAGCCGTTTTGTAGATATTTTATAATTCTTTTCTTTTCTTTATTGTAATTTGTTGTTTTTTTTCATATTATTATTAGGTTTCATGCGTAATTGGTGACCTAGGTTATTCTGTGCTGCCAATCCCGCATTGTCTTAATAAATAAATAAATACGGACCATACTCTCGGCGACGATAGAAATGCAAAAACAATTTATTGTAAACACATTGACACATTTATTACACAATAGGCACATATTAATTATTAATTCGAAATGTTTGTCGATCGATCGTTCGTCGATGGTCATGACGCAGGTCCAACAGTGAGACGTGCGAGACTGGTCATCGATCGTAGACGATGGTGATTGAGAAGACTCCCCACCTGGATCAGCTTGGTGTCCTGGTAGTCTCCCTACATGCGTCCCAAACAGTGACAGCCATAATGGGAGTCTAATACCCGAGGATATCGGCAGGATCTCATTTTTTGCGTCGTCTGATATTTATTGATGGTGTTGAATATCTGTCAATTGTTAGTCGATGTGGTTTGTCATAAATCCAGAGTCGTTACGGTGGCATCCATGTGTAGCGCAACAAGATGGCGACTACATCTTACGATGGAGCGAAATGCTGAACGTTACGACCGTCGGGGGCAGTGGCGCTGACGGTCATTTTGTTGGAGGGCATGATGCCAATTGATCCCGCTAGAGGCCTTATATGTCACTCATTATTATGGTGCATATTTAAATTAAAGTGCGAGAAATTAACTCGCATTCTGTGGAATAACCGCCACAGTATCATATATAAATATGAATAAAATTGCTAATCTTCTCGATATCAGGCATAATATTAGTGTGTTGAATTATTATATCTGGTATCACCTCGAACCTGTTCCTACACTTTGACTTGGTTGTATAAAACGTTAGTAAAACAATAATAGCTTGTTTTGACACATCGGGATACTCTTCTGATACACATGTCCAATTTGGAGATCGATTTCTATAATCACTTGTGCTTGAGCATACTGGTTTAGTTGTCACGTAAAATGGATTTTGAACCCAGGAATCTTCTTTAATAGTTTTTAGAAAAAACTTGTATGCTGTAAAAGAGTTGGTTTTAAGTTATATTCAAAAATATTTTGGAATTTATTCAAACAATTATTTAAGGCGGGAAAACAATCAAAGTTATTAGATGCAACTGATAAATCCTTGACTTTTTTTTAAAAAAATAGATTATTCTAAAAATAAAAATAGTTATTCATAATTTGGTGGATATTTTTAATTTTTCTACTAATTAATATAACGCGTAAATGACACGCACACTCGGTAATATCCCGCCACAGATTGAAGACACGCCGCTGTTTACCGACGACCCCCAAATTTTCGCGGCATGTGTTACTTGTACATTACACTCGCACTTAGCACATCGTCCCGTGAGGATGTGAGCGAAAAAAACATTGCGCCCGCGGCAACATATGCGGATATTGTTGTTTTTATATTTTTTTCGTAATTGCGGACAATAAAAGTCAATGATTATTTATGACATTTATTCTATTAAAAATCGTTGCCTCTACCTTTATACTTGACTTCATAAACATCAGCGGAGATTGACTATCACTGGCCTTTCGATATGTAGAAGATATTTAAACGCTTTGAAGCGTAAAATCATTCCAAATTTTCGTGAGCCCCAGTGTTCCGCGGAACATAGTTTAGGGGACCCTGCTTTATTATGGACCACGGGGATGTGAGTTTCTGCGATAATTCTTCAATGGTTAAACAAGGATTTGGTTCAACCAGATATTTCAACATCGAGTTCAGAGGGCAGTCCTAATTTAGGAACATCCTTTATATTTCTATTGCCTGATCTCTGATGTGTCCTTTGCCAGGATGTGGACATTTTATCCTAAACAATAAAATCATTTATTTATTGTACAAGAATAACGTTAAACAATAGTTCTACAAAATAAAACTTACAGGGATGTTTTATTACTTTAAATTTAGATATTCACAATAAATTTTTTTCAAGGGCACCGTTGCTGACCCCTGCTTTAACCCTTTCAATGCGGCGGGTCTAACAACGATTCTGCATCTGAGTGCGGCGCCGTTTTGAACCAAATTATTTTTTTGGCGAGGTAAATTTGTATTCACCGTTTACCGCTATATTAGACCATTTTCCTATACGAGATTTATGCAAACATGTTGATTAGGATATGTTCTTCCATCTCAACCAAAAATATAAACTCGATTCGCTTTATTTTCGTAATAATAAATCGAACAAAATATCAATTGCTCAAACAGAGATCCGCGTCCGGCCGACCGACCGCGTCGCCCCCCTCGCGTCCCGTTCCCCCATATGTTCACTACGTCGCACTCAAGTGGGGTGCCGAACCATTCTGAGACGTGCGACTATTTTTTTTACTCGAATATATCGAATTGGTCAAAAATATCAACCGGCCGACCGGCGATGTTCATTAGTGCGCGTAGTAATGCATTTTTTTTATGATAGTGATACAATTCTGTTTGAAGACAAAGTAGCTTTCATATCAAACTCGTAAATATACATTTTATTGCCAAAATTATGGGGTGCTGTAAATAATTTGTATATAGAAAAAGAACATATTATCCAATCTGAGATGACAACACCATTGAATGTCATCAATCTTGTGTTATTGCTTGCAAAGAGAAGCAGAAACATTCTTACTAATATTTTACAGGGATGCATTAATATTTATAAAATAAATATAAATAATAAACATGTATTATTAAAAAAGTATGTACAGAGTATACATATAAAAGTACATACTAATTATTAAAAAAAAGTATATTAAAAAATACACAATAGTAAAAATGTGTTATGAATAAAATAATAAACAATATACATTGGACTAAGCAAATTAGAACTATGGAATGGTATTATTCAAATCATTGTAACATAAACATAATCTAAAACTGCCTGATTATTGGTGAATTTAGAAACATGGTGCTACACACAATGTCACATTGCGAAATGGGCAAAGGGAAGTAACACGATGACATTACCCTCTTTTGAATTTGGTGGAATGGGAACAAATGACATTGTCTATATGATTTTTGAAGATTTACCTGTGATTGGCAACAACTTCGGCATATGTTTTACGATAATTCAGTTATTGTACGCGGAAACGAAACTGACCGAACGATTTGAGTATTTATCTTTCGGAGCAATTTATATTTTTTTAAAGATTCCTTTATTACATTTAGTTGAAATTCTGAAAGCGATATTTTTTTTGGTTATATTCCTTTACATCGTATGTGCGTTTAAAAAAAATATAAATCAAAAATGTGAAATGCAATTTTCTTATACCATTTCACACTTTTTCTAAGACAATTTAGACTGGATAGCATCATATCGGTTTTATCGATTGATGATGAGCTATCAAACTCATGTATGACAGGAATAAAAGGACCAGATCTCCAATGTAATAGATTTTCGGTAATTGTTTCCGTCGAAGTACATGGGATATCGGGTCTCTGCTCAGATACACCCGCAAAATCGGAACGTTCGTATTCTTCCTCACTGATATCAAAATCGGAGTCTGGATCCAATTGAAGGTCTTTATTGTCGTCGTGTAGTGACATTATAATTTCGGAAAAAACGGACCTATCTTTGTATTTTTGTTTTTGGAATCGGAGTCTCTGATTAAATTAATTTGATTTCCATAATCACTTGCGCTAGAGCATACTGGCTTAGTCGTCACGGAAAATTTGATTTTAAATCCAGGAATCGTCCTTACTAGTTTTTAGAAAAAACTAGTATGCTGTAAAAGAGTTGGTTTTACGTTATATTTAAAAATATTTTGGAATTCATTCATTAGGTCATTATTTAAGGCGGGAAAGCAATCAAAGTTATTAGATGCATATGATAAATCCTTAACCAATCTTGACTTTAAAAAAAAAATGGAATATTCTAAGAATAAAAATAGTTATTCATAATTTGGTCGATATTTTAAATTTTTCTACTAATCAATATGACGACTTCCAAAATTTCGCGGCATGTGTTACTTGTAAATTTCACTCGCACTTGGCACATCGTCCCGGATGTGAGCGAAAAAAACACTGCGCCCGCGGCAACATATGCGGATATTGTTGTTTTTATATTTTTTTCGTAATTGCGGACAATAAAAGTCAATGATTATTTATGATATTTATTCTATTAAAAATCTTTGCCTCTACCTTTATACTTGACTTCATAAACATCAGTGGAGATTGACTATCACTGGCCTTTCAATATGTAGAAGATATTTAAATGCTTTGAAGCGTAAAATCATTCCAAATTTTCGTGAGCCCCAGTGTTCAGCTGAACATAGTTTGGGGGACCCTGCTTTATTATGGACCACAGGGATGTGAGTTTCTGCGATAGTTCTTCAATGGTTAAACGAGGATTTGGTTCAACCAGATATTTCAACACCGAGTCCTGATTTAGGAACATCCTTTATATTTCTATTGCCTGATCTCTGATGTGTCCTTTGCCAGGATGTGGACATATTATCCTAAACAATAAAATCATTTATTTATTGTACAAGAATAACGTAAAACAATAGCTCTACAAAATAAAACTTACAGGGATGTTTCATTACTTTAAGTTTAGATATTCACAATAAAATTGTTTCAAGGGCACCGTTACTGACCCCTGCTTTAAGGTATGCGTTTATATATATGAAATCATTTTTTTTATTCTTATTTCACCATCGCATAACAGATATACAACAGATTCGTTCATATCTAACTATAGTAACAATAATATATTGTATAAGGGTCAATAAATGTATTATTAATCTAATCTCTGAAACTCGATCTAAAAATGAAATATCTATTATGACACAATAGTTTGGATTTTATGTTCTAAGTATTTCGCAATTTAATACAATATATTTCTGAGTAAATACTTTAATGCAGGTTTAACTGTTACTTATTTTCTATATGAGTTTTACTTAAAGTTTGTTTTTCGATTGTGAATTTATTCTAAAAATATGTTTTATCAGCATTATGATAATAATTATATTTATATGGTAGTGATAATTAGAAAATTACGTACAATATGTCAAATATTATCAACGAATTCATGGTCAACGATTAATTGACACAAATTAAAACGACATTTTTTATCATAAAAAGTATTAATTATATATAATCGTTATTATTTGACACATTCTAAATAATTATTTAAATAAAAAAATGATCATATTTCTTTATTTTCTAAGTGTCGAACTCTTCTATTAATATTTGCTCTTGACGGGAGGCTGAACGCTTTATATCATCTTATTAAGCTGTTCTCTTTGTTATGACACTCTGGTCAAAGATTTGGTTCTTTTTGATATGAAGATCTTTGAGGTTTTGTTGACGCCTTCTTTTCAAAAATAGATTTATTTGAAAAGAAGGCGTTTGCCACATAAAGTGATTGATGATCCAAACGAGAGCATATTGAAAATGAACGACGTCTTATGCTGCAAAATTATTATGATTTTACATCTTTAATTAAATCTATATTTTATTGATGAAACGACACGACTGTTCTGGCCTTATGACGAAGCTGTTGTAACCAAGATGACGTTACTAGATATTGTGACAAAATTAAGAGTACATATAACACTCCTACATACAGAAACATGAAATGAAAAAAAGTTTTGGATATTTCACAAAAATGTAAAATATTGGAAGAGGTTTTTAAAAAAGCAGTGCCAAAAGTTCGATTAAAATATAATGCTGTAATAGTTTTTTGGAACATTAGCCCGCTCATTCTGCAATTTATTGTAATATCTACTGGATATTTAAGTAAATTAACTCATTCGCGTCGGGTTACGCATGGGTGAGTCTTTGAGTCCCCATACGTGGTCGCGGGTTACGCACCCATGCGTCTTTTGCCATGTGACACTTTGGCCCTAAAAAAATCGGTCTACTGCAATAAATATTTCAATTTCATCTAACAGATGTAATTGCAAACATTTAAAAGATTATTAAAATTATAAATTAAAAATATATGTAAATATTTTTTTGCATCATTTCGTGAATTAGGCCCCGCTACACAATAAAGATGGATCAAAAAACGACCCGACGCGAATGTGTTAATATAAAACAAACCACCGTGAAGTACAAGGATCAATTGTCAGGATTTTTTGATGGGTTAACACTTGACTCTGAGACATCTCGACCTTACTCATTCTTTTGTTGGCTGTCGAAAAGGTTTTTTTATTTGCTTTAAAACGGGTAAAAATGATTGCGACTTCTTTCTACAACTTGTATCATGTTAATATTTTTTGACAGAAAATCTATGGTGGTATTTAAAATCTTATTCAGTTTGCATGATCTAAAAATGCTATTTTTAAAATTACGATTAAAACACATATATGTATAAAGAGGTCCAAAAATTTGTGCTGTTTTTGCGCGAGTTTTACAATGCAATAAAAAAAGGTGGAGTGCAATATTTGTTTTATTATTCACTTTTGAACAACCTTTGATCAATGTATTCTAAGTAGTCTTGGCATTTGCGTGTGTACTGGTTTTGAGGAAAAAAATACCTTACCCCTTTTCACTCAGGATATTTTTCTTGGATTTGTTTCAAAAGTCATTTCTGTGAATATCTAAAAAGTAGTTTACTTGATTTCTGTCCAGAAAGAGCTTAGCAGGTTTAAAACACCAAATAAAACGACGTTCTACGAGGTTTGGTTGAGATTAATCCGGGCTTCTATATTGATGCATTAACCCAGAGGTTCCTAATCTTTTTCGGTTTACGGCTCCCTTTAATACATTAGATTTTTCCGCGGCTCCCTTAATACATCAGTTTTTTTTCAAAATTTTTGAACTTCTTGAGAAAAGCGAGCGTAAAAAATAGGGCCAAAAATTTCGAGAATTGGGAGTTCCTACAAATTTTCCGAATTGTTTCATTGAATATTTCGCGGCGCCCTTATGACGACACCGCGGAGCCGCGGCTCACACTTTGGGAATCACTGCATTAACCCCAAGTGTTTTTTTTCGAATAACTCTTTTAATATCACTCTCACACGTCACAAACCTTTTATATTTGTCTCAAATAGTCTAAAGAATATATATTATAAATAATCATTGTCATTTTTTGGCTTCTGTTGCCACGGTGCGATATTTTTTCTCGCTCGCAACCGATACGATGTACCAAATGCGAGTGAAACGTATACTATTGACACATGCCGCGAGAATTTGGCGGCCAGTCTACCGGCGGCGTGTTCTCAGTCTGCGCGGGGACATCGCCGAGTGCGCTTATCGTCGTTGGGTCTATTTTCCATTATAAACAAACCCCCTTCGGACGACGCGGTTGGTTTCTAGCCGCCGCGACGGATCGCTTAGCCCTTTATAGGGCAAATTAATGTTTTTTTTATTTTTTATTGTTAACACTTGGGCGACCGGTCCCGCGCCCGCGCGGAAATTTTCGTAAGCGGTAAGCAACCGCAACCCGCGTTCGCGCGGGTTTACATCGAGCGCGTTAAATAGATGACGCCGAGGATGTTGCGCGAATTTGTGACCTGTGCTGTCTGGTTATTTGCTGCTCACATTATCTTTTTTTATCCCAATTCTTCCAGGAATTGCTAGCTCGGAATAAGCCCCTAGATTACTGAAGTCAAGTGACTCTCAACAAATATTTTTTCTTTTTTTTTTTGAGTCGATGACTGTGTAATATGAGAATGTAACAGAAATAAATAAACAGATCCATAATTTGAGAATCTCCTGATACGATAAACATACAATAATGTGTAAAATGTTAGCAGATAACATTTCAGATATTTTTTTTTTTAATTTTGACCATATTCTCTTGTTAATTGCTCTACATGTCAAAATCGTCAATGACGTGCGAAATAACAAAATCACGAAAAATGTGCGGTAACACGCGTAAATTTGGCGCGCAAGGCCCGGTCGCCTGAGTGCCAATACTTATTGTCAATAACAATAAATTAATCAAAAAGCGTTCTCGATAACATATTACGTTGCTAAGGTTGATATTTCATGGAAATATAGATCTTAAAGCGACAGGTTAATATATTAACCAATTTCAGCCTTTGCCCTATAAAGGGTTAACAGAGACACCAATTAACACTCAAACACCCGCTGTTTTCAGGCCAAACTTACCCCTAAACCCGCATCTTTTTATCGATCTTGCGATTTTGCGCGGCTCTGTAAAATGTATGGCACTTTCCTGTTGAGATAATTTGAGTCAAAGAGAGTGTCATACGTATAGTATACTCATATTAGATTATTAGAATATTTAGATAAGAAATAAAATTTTCGAGCTGTGAAAATGATGATTTATTGTATTTTAGACGATAAAAAACAAATAGATATCTTTATGTAATATGTAGGTAAGTTTAGTTTTGTAATAAAAGATGTGACGGGTTGTGCCACATAATTATTCCAAAAAAGTTATTTTGTTGAATGGATAAACAAAAACATAAATGCGTTACAGTCGATGTGTAAGTACTGGAAAGTTTTCGATCCAAATAATCTATTATTTCAAGGACAGTTTACAACCATAAATAAATACATATGTCTTATATTTTACAAAGGGCATGCAGAGCAATGGGTAAGAGCTGTGTCAGTCGTAAAACTTTAAAGAAAGCCTTTTGTAGCGCATTTGATAGCACGTTTCGTGTGAACCCGCGTTAGTGCGGGAGCGGGTGTTTACCGTTTACGAAAATTTCCGCACTAACGCGGGACCGGGTCCTTGAGTGTTAAGACACATGATTATATACATTTCTTTGTATACAGTGCACTCTCGATTATCCGGGTTAATGCTGGGGAGGATGATCACGGATAGTCGAGAAACACGGATAATCCGAAACATCAAATTTTTTTTTTATTTTCGAATATAATATCATACTACCTAGCACCAGATTGTTAACATTTATTTTATATTCATTATTTATAAGAAAACACTGAGCAAATAAGTGAAAATATATTATTTTTATCATATATAGACGAATACCAAAATATTAAAAGTATGCTTTTATATGTGCCGAATTAAAATCTGTTATTTTCATTTTGTTTTTGAGGATTTTTTTATCGAACTGCTTATTTCACTTCAAAATATTATTCTTAAAAGGGCTATTACATTAATAAAGTCAGTTCCCATTTTGTTCGGCGTAATCTAGCAATGTTTCAATACAATTCAATCCCTTTTCATGACTAACGTAACCACTGGTATCTTCTTCGCTTTTAGTATTAATGTCATTTTCTTCCTCTTGAGTGAACAAGGAGAAACGATATTAGGATCGTCCATGCGTTCAAAGCCTGAATCTTTAAATCATGATTGAGCCACTCCTCCTCATCATTTTCCACATATCCACGTCTTCCAAAATTTAGATTTTCCAGTAATCCACATTTCAGATAAAAATTTTTTCTTCATTCTCTTCGAGATCCATTAAAATCTGTTTCTGTGTCCCGGAGAATCTTATCCCATGATCAGACAGAGTGTTACTGGTTTTGCACGACCAAGATTGTACTTTATCCATGTATAGCATCCAATGCTAAATCATTTTCAAAATTGATCAGATTATCATCTTTCTCGACAAGAGTTTTTTCAGAAGTTTTGACGATAAGACGTTTCATTCGGAAATGTGCTCCTTGGTCATACGTTTGAATCAGTGATTAGCAACGTTAGGTTCAGTTTTGTAATCATAGGTCATCGTTTGTCTTCAGTAATAGCTTTCATTCGGATGAGAAGGGCATTATCTAATAACAAGGTGCTTTCTGGCCAAGTCCTTAAATCCTTATTTTCAAAAAAAGCAACCGAACTGGGACTCATTTCACTTTTAGACCAATCTTCGAAAATTTCCTGTCTATCCATGCCTTTCTAGGCATAATAATCGGCAGGAAGATTTTCTTCAATTCCATGAATGATCGTAGTTTTTTGCTTTTCAATCAGCAAAAGTTTCATTTATGAATTCCTGGTGCATTTCACAACACATAACAGTTATTCTTTCTTTAGACGAATAATGTCCGGGGCCTAATTTTACTTATCGAATGGCGTTTTTTGTTAGTAGCGCCAATTACAGAAGCCAGTTTCATCCTTATTATAAATTTGATCAGATTACAAATTTTCTGTACCAAATATTCTTGAGATTCATTACAGAATTCGTCAGCAGCTTCAGCATTTGAACTGAGACGTTCTTCTGAATCGTAATGATCAGATGTCAATTCTCTTTGAGGGTCGCTATTGTTTTTTGGCCTCTGCTCGTTTTAATTGAACCATATTAGCATGGTTGCATCCCGTCTTCGAGATGTCGACGTTTTCTATCCTCCTTTCCGTTTTACCAAGAAGGACCGCCTGGAATATCTGCAATCTCTGGCAAACGCCTCTAGCTTATTTTTTGTTTGACTATATCTCGAACAGTTTGAATACCAATTCTATATTCTTCGGAAAGTTTTGACGTGGATTCTCCCTTTTCGAATCACAAGTAAGTACAATTTTCCTTCGTTCTTTCTCCATTTTTAACCGGTACAGATGTGTAGAGCCAAAATATGAATTTTTGAGATTACATATACAACAAGAAAAATAATATCACACAGAGAAGAATTAAAATAATCAAATATACGTATTATGTCGAAAAATCACCATCTGTAAAGACGCACTTTCTCCTGCTGGAAGCCGGCAACTGAATAACCAGGCTACGAAGACATTTGGAAAGTGACCGAAGATTTCGTGAACTACATTAAATTTTTTGAACAAGCAGAGTCGAGGAGTTCACAAATATGGGTAACGATATCAGAAATTAATGGCGGAGCGACGTTCCGCCGTGTCCCTGTCTTATTTCTTTCAAACAACGCGCATATTCAAGATCGCGAATTCATTATCTGTCTTATAATCATAATGAAAAAAATCCAATCAAAATATTTTCAGGCACGGATAATCCGCAAACCGGATAATCCATGCACGGATAATCGAGAGTACACTGTATATATATTTATTTTGACTGAATTTTAAAAGGTTTAATTTAAATTGGAGTAGGTTTTTCACTTTTAGCATGCTTACCAGCATTTACAAAAAAAAATCCTGGGGACAAAATTAATATTGATGAATAAATCTTATCAAATTGCGTATCTCGAGACTGTCACCAATAATTGTGTCGACCCAGTTAAAACACAATAAATGAAAAATACATTAATTATTCTGAATTTCGTTCGCGTTTTCCATGTTATTTTTTTTCATTTTAATTGGGCGAAAGTCGTTACTATCATTAGTATATAAATTAAAAATTTTTGGTCAATTTGCAAGAGCGATGTGACGCCACTTTTATTATATAGTTATTAATCATAAAACGCAAATAATGTTGAATTATTTCCCGACGACTATTTATTTACATAATTAAGACTGCGTTATCGTCGTTCGTTATCTCGACGGAATTCGTTTGTTTTTATTTAGTATGTATATATTCTGTATGAAGTATTGGCTCACGAATTCGAGTGTTACGGCCAACAAACGATACGGGATTCGCACGAGAGTGACCCGAAAAATGGCGGGTGGTTGAAAAGTGACGGCGGTTCGGCCAGGCCCGGCCAGGCCCGGCCAACCTCGGGGCCCGCCGGCCAGTAGGCGGCCAGCCGCGCCACCGGCGCCACGTCCGCGCCGCGACCCGCACACCTGTTGCCGTAGCTACCTGCTTTACCTACGGGCTCTCGCCTCTCGCGACCTAACCTCAACGACTCCGACCATAGACAAAAAGCGGAACAAAACGCCTCTATTATTATTGACACATGCCTTATGTCAATATTCTCCGCAATATTATTCTCCTTGCACTCGTGCACGGTCACGATTTAGCCGAAGGGCGATGCGTTACGTCCGTTTTTATATTAAAATCTGTCGGAGACTTCGTGTAATTGTCCACTTTTGAAACTATCGCGTATCTAAGACCCTCCGAACAAACTACAAACGTTGTTAAACTGATAAGGCATGTTCGTTATATGTATATAAATATATATATGTATAATATGATAACGTGGCTCACCGGTCTGAACGTTCGTATATCGCATCGGATTACGGTAGTAGTGTTTTTGTTAAAACAAACAATTTAATCTCAAATTCCAGCATATCGACTCACTATTGCAGTTTTTTGTGAATGTGTATCAATTTGTATCATCGACGACGGTCGTCATGTGTGGATAATATGTAAACAAAACCGTACAGACGAACAGTGCACGTGAAGAATTGCTATATAATTCTACCCGCAATGTGATTTAGATGATATCATCAAACTGGTAATTCAAATTTTCAACGAAAAACACCCCGAATTGTATTGATCGATTTGTTTTTTATCGTAATTTTTACCGTTTTCCATGTCCATATACGATAATGTTATGCAAATTATAGGTTAGAAAAAAAGTTTGACGTTTGATTCGACGAGGTTGGCAACACTGCGTCGCCGCCATCTTCTCCGATTCGAATTAGATCAAAATTTAATTAATATATATATAGGGATCAATGACACGTTTGAATCATTATCCGCGATACAAATTGACGACGTACGTTGCAAATTTGTATAAAACAACTTATTTGCGCAACGCGGCCATAACGCAAAAGGCCCATGGCGCTCATGACAGTTAGGCCTATAAAGGTACTCGATCGAACCAAATCTAGTTTCATATTGTACACATAAATAAATGAAACGCTGCACATATACTCCGTATGACTGTCCGATGACTTACTTATATGGAAATTTAGATATAACACGAACTGATAATGTGTAGCGAATATATCATAATCGACTGCGTTTGTAAGATATATTAGCCTGATTTATATATGAGTCAGGTATACGTTGGAATCGTTGGATTTGGCGATCGATGCGATCGAAATCGTCGATAACGTTCGATAATCTGAAAAAAATATGATAATAAAAGGTCAACAATCAAGTTATTTATAGATAAATTCCGTATACAATATTATTAAACGATTAACAGATATTGTCACGCCGGCGTGACGACTGTTATTCGCTTGCGAAACGTACTTGGAAGCTTTGTTTAAAACATATTTATATAAAAATGTGTTCATTCGGGACATGAGGACATGTAGATCTCTAATTTCGTAGAAAAAATCGAGTTTTAGCTAAGTTTATTCGTGTACAGGACATAGTTATGTCATTTTTCTAGCATTTAATAGGTTTAAAAAATAGGTCATAAGAATTCGTGCTGTATCATGTATTCCAAATTTGATTCCAAAGCTAAAATAGTTCTCGGATAAATAAAAATATTTCAGTATTAGTTAGTAGAACAGAAAGATAGTAAAAGAATAACGAACAAATACTCTGTAGCGTTTTATTTTGATGTTTAAATCCTTGTTTCTGATAGGAAAATTGGATGTCCCTTAAGAAAATTAGTGATGTGCATTCGTATTTCTCTATTTCTCTCTGGTAGGACAATCCACAAACCCTTTTTTTCAATTCCAGATGACAACAAAATATGCAGTTAATTTTACAATCAATAAATTGATTTTAAAACATTTTTCTCTCAAATATCTTCTGAAATTTTCAGCAGTTTTTATCTGAAACCCTTTTTCGTAAGGTTTTTATTAAGCAAAATTATAATAAAATATTTTTTAGCAAACAACTACAAGTGTTTTTATTAAAACACTCGCCGAAATTTGGTGAAACGTCGTCTTTTACAAAAAAAAATCATAACACTTTTATTAATCAAGATATTGAGCCGAAAATTAAATTACTTGAACTTCAACATTTGCTGGATGTATATGTAAAAAAAAATTAAAACCGAAAGCAGGAGTCACTAAACATTTGTCGGCTAGCGTGTGTTATGCGCGCCCCGGACATACACAAATACGCTTTTGACGTGGAATCCACGTCCCCCGTAGGCAATGTGTAAATAATATAATTTAATTTAAATAAAAAATCTTTTATTAAATCGAATATCAGATCAAATTTCATTTTCCTAATGAATATCTCTTTTATTAATAAATTTGTAAAACAAAATGACTCATATATTCAACCTAAAGTGGAAGGGGTTAAACTGCGATTTTTTTACACTTTTTTTTATGTTTAAATGATTAGTTTCATACTATTTTTATCATTGTTCATCGTTCTTTAAATTATTTATTATTATTATTATCCCAAAAACAACATTTTTCTTATAATTCTCTTATTGATGTATTAGATTTGCACCTACATTTAACTCAACTGCTAAATTATTTTAACTTTTTCCACTCTATGGACCGGACGTATTGGCCCAAAATATTTTTTAGCAAAAAATAGTTTTTGAATAGAATATCAGATCAAACTATATAGATGTTTCTTATTCATTTACAAATGAAGATATTTTTTTATATATTCGTAAAATAAAATTAATGTAATGAGTAGAATTCGACCAAAAATATTCAAAGTGATATGGGTAATATATTGGATCTTTAGGGATAAATACTCTTAAACCGCATTAGAACGAAACCGTGCTACAAAAGTCCATGGACAGTTGAAGAAATAAAGTCATTTTTGGCGAAAACGATGTAAAGATTATCTGTTTTTAGAGGATTTCCGCTTGGTATTAGTGGGGGGGATGGCATGCTTCTGCGACATCGTGGCTAAGCAAGTACCTTATGACGTCACGCGCGTATGTATGCACAGTAATCCTAATGATTTTGGCCATTATAAACATTCGATCGATTAAAATGTGTCGAAATTGTATGTTTACGCGTCGAATCCGTATGAATGACGGCATAATTGCGATCGTAAAAATTAATTCCAAACAAATCGCACGTTAATTTGGCACTCGGCTATTAAATCTCTGTCCAATTATTCAAATTGCCCGCGCAAGTATAACGCGAAATTTTTGTCACGCTCAAAATTTGTAATAGCCCGTAATTTTAAAAACAAACGTTTCAATTTTTGTGGGTCAATAATATATTTTTTTTTTATTATTATCGAAAAATGTTTCGCTCTTCTCGAACGATCGTTCGGGGAACGGCCAATGAAATTGTTTATAATGAATACAAAATGCAAATTGACGATAAATCACACAGTATACATACACGGGCAAAGAAACATACGCCCGAGACAAAGCACTTTTCCTCATTGTGATCTTGGCTAACCTAGTTTTCATTTCGAATCGTGGTTTTAATTTCACCTTTCTATAATTGCGACCGGCATTAAAATTAACGGTCGTACATAATAAACATTTTCATTTAATTTTTTGGCTCTGATTAATCGCTGGTTAAACTTGAACTTTAATTTTTTTAGCGTCTTGCCCAACGATTATGATCGCGTTTCCATTAAAAACACACTAATCTGGATCGATCTCTTGTAGCAAACGATGTCGATCCTAAGGCAAATCACGATATCATAAAATTATTATCTTCAAGTGTACATAGATGAATCGATTTAGTTGCGTTTTGCAAATATAATTTATTATTTCTCAAGGAAGCAAACCGGCTTTGATATTCGAGCATGTGGATTTATTATAAATCCTTATCAGAACGTTTATAAATTTGCAATTTGAACAGTGTGATTCATCTGTGTGACCATGTATCAATATGTATAAACATAACCAGGGGCAGCCGGGACAATGCCCCACACACATTACTCCTAATAAAAAATAACAGTTAGCTAAAATATGCAAACAGAACCGTATTCGTATATATTTGGGCATTTTTGTATTCGTCCTGGTCATGTGATCGCTAGCTTTGACTAGAAAAGTTCCGTATTACCGTGTACAGAAGGTAGATTTTTGTTTACTGCATAAGTCCGCTTAGGGCACGTTTCTATATGCCCTAGACACGTGATCGCTAGCCTAAGTTTAGCTGTTGGTCCGACGCGACTGATTGTTGTTGTTTGTTAATCGGTGGTAGTGAAGAGAAAAGTTCCGTATTACATAAAACAGGTTGCTTTTCGTTTGCAGCGTAAAGCTCTCTTTGGGGCAGACCTGTATATGCCCCGCTCTCTATGTTTTCTACTCGATTCGAAACACAAACGAAATTCTTTATTCTTATTATCTTATAGTTCGACCTCACAGTACTAAAAATATATACAGTTCATTTTTTTTTTGATACAAAGGGGAGGGGCATTTCAACCTCATCATGCCCCACCTGTTTTTAAAGTCACGAGCCGTCCCTGAATACAACTCTAGTATTCGTCATGCCAGCACTATCAATATTTACCAAACATAGATAAACCAATTAGAAAAAAATGTCCTTGTGATTTATTAGAAAATCTGATTATTCAGAGCTAATCTTATCTAATATTAGAAGCGGAGAGGCCATGTGTTTAATAGTCAGAAAGATATATTTTTGTCGGCATCACGTGCCATTGATTTCCAATATCTGTACGCTTGATATGGAATGAATCGAATATTATGTCAATGTGCCAAATCGTGCCGAATTCTTGCTCGCTCCGGAAGACGTTAGCATATTTTCAAACATTCACCATACGAAATGAGTCACTTGTATCTCACGATCGAGATCATTCTATTCGCACAATATCATTCAATGCAAATAATGTATATATAACAATACTGCGTTTTGCACTATTTTATTGTAAAATTAAATCTATACTATTGAAATATTAAATTTAATTTTAATCTCTCTTTGATTGACAGCCCTTTTGTATTCAATTGCCATAGAACGAAGGCGTGTATCCTATTCATACAACAAGGAACAATGGCTTTGATGAAATTAAAAAGAAGAAATAAAAAAAACCACTGAATCTATTATGTATCGAATGATAATATGCCCTGTTTTGGACGTATCGGGGTTAATTTGGTTCAGAAGGTACATGTAAGACTGTCGGCTAAGAATTGTCGTTTTGTCGCTTTCGATACGTTCGACAGCTTATCCTTTTCGATCCTAATTAAATATTTAGCGCACATTCCATCAGAACTTTATTATTGGCTACGACAACCTGACTGTCTCAGCCAAGTGCGATCGTCCACGTACTAGTGGCTGCCGCAGCCAGATATTCTTGGCTGCGGCAGCCACTGAACACACCTTCAGCAATGAATGAAATCCTCTTCTTCAACATCGTCAACTTCTTTAATTAGCTTATTCCTTACGTTACCCATCATACATGTTGAAAACTCACTACAAGAAATATTTTAATAGCTCTAGAAGACGTCAAGAATTCAAATATATTTCAATTTATTTACAAGGGGCGGAATTCTGAACACCGTTAAATTTAGTGCTTTGGACACATCATTCGTGGATTAATATGGAAAAATAAAGTAGATCGTCCGAAAATGGAGAAGGTATCTGATGTAGAAGAAAAATCATTTGCAAAATTACTGCGTTTTTTCAATTCCGTAAAAAGATAATAATGCTTCTTTGCTGAAAGTTTATATTTGTAACGCACTAAATTGATAAGAAAACATCTGAAATATGAATCATGTTACTATTTACTATTTTAAGTGCATGTTGACACTTAAAATGACAAATGTTTGTAATAATTTATATCAATATTTAACATTTAGCACAATCTGCATTTATTGGCAATGATAGACATGACACTTTCTACCTTAGATTTGTATGAATCAAACATGACTTTATCAGAGATATAGTTTGGAGATACATCTGTAATTTTATTATGCTTGTTCCTGATTATTTTGTATCAGAAAGTTTTGATTCGATTAACATCTATGACTATTTCAGCGTCAATTTAGTGTCTCGGTGTATTAGAATATTTCAATTATTTTATATAAAACATAGTCACGGTTGTCGTCGTCTGATATCAATTTATTTGCCCAGATATATATGAGCAAATATTGAGATAGGTCTTACAATGTCGGAATAACATGACCTTCTTTTATCCTTTTATATTTATTTGCATTCATCGATCTCTGATCGATGCAAATCATCATAATAACCTTTTAATTATTGAGTTACTTCTTGATATATAGTTTCCTGACATAATTGAATATGTATAATCATATACCATACATTTTAAACGTGTGGCCTTATTGTCTAATCCTGAATTTTTCACGTTAAAAATGCAACTCTTTTATAGCTATTGTCACGCCGACGTGACAACTGCTTATTCACTGCATACGTTAACGACACACGCTAGAAGCTTTGTATAAAATTTATTTAAACAAAATTGTATTCATTCGAATAATGGAAACATCTAGAACTCAAACTTTCGTTAGTAAATTCTAGTTAAAGCTATATTATTATAATTGCAAATTAATTATCGTACATAATTCTCATACCGGTCAAAGGGTTAAGGCGTACTACCATCTAATCTATAGGATAATTAAATACGCGCCACGAATAAGGTGATAACTAACAAAAATTGTATTTACAGTATTAAAAAAACACTTTTTTTATTCTGTGAAATTATTTTAATGTTTTTTTTTAATCGAAGAATATATCTTCAAACATATACTTTATTAATAAACAAATATATATTCAAAACAACGGAAAAAACACTGAACATGTGGAATAAGGTGGTACTTTAATCCAATTACAACGTTATTTCACAACTCTTATATGTGAAGTGATCTAGAAAAGCACAACACATTTTTTTAATATATTCTTAATAACATAATGCTGCATTTATTATATCATCTTGACACAAAACACATTGTTCAGTTGACTAAAAACCCAAGAAAACGTTGATAATTTCTACTAACTAAAATAATGCACACAAAGAAAAATGTGTACAGTCAGCCCTCCTATAGCGTTTCCTCGAACTTGCTGCTTTATACAAAATTCCTTGTCAACACAAGAGCATTGACCTTTATTTCGCTCGGCAATGTATTATAGATTTACAAAACTAAACATATTAGGTTTTTGTAGGGAACAGCGAAACCACTAATCTGCTCCTTTCCTACTCTCCAGGTACCCTTTTTGAGGTGGTCTTTCGTATAATGAAAGGATTGCTATTGCGCTACGAGGCTAATAATCATTTGCGACTCGTCACTTGTGAATTGCTTTAAGCAGATAACGCATACCGAGGTAAACCATCTCCTACTTGCTTGGACACAGTCGGAAGGCTAAAATTCGATACCAACAGGGTAGAGGAAACACGTTCAATGCTAGCAATGCTCGAGAGAGAGATATTTTTTACAAATGACCGCATACCAACACGGCTTGGGTCCCCGCGGTATGGACACGAGGAACCCTCACGTCACTTGCGAGAATTGTTTTCCTTTGACTTCGACTACCATCCGAGAGCCTGGTAAAGTCAATACGCTCAGTGAATGAGTGTCTTGTGGCTAGCAAATGATGATGTTGATGATATAAACATTATGATGTTGATGTTATAATCCAGACATGTTGACACTTGAAACCACGTTATTCCACTGAGCCAGCGCAAAATCCAACGACAACGTTGGCTTATCAGTAGAATATTTGTATAGATAAGACGAATGACGTATATCAGTTACCACCTTATTCGCGGCACGTATTCAATTAATTTTGATTTTTCTATTATTATTTTTGTAAAAATTATGAAAAAATCTAAAAAAAGACTTTAAACCGGATTCGTGAACCTATTTAATACATAATCGCCCTTTCTGTGCTCGTCATAGTGCATTGCCATTTTTTTTTTATTTTCTTAACAAAATTAAATTACAGCATCCCACTTTAATAATATATATTGACGTGTCTTACTTGTGATTGTTTTTTTTAACGAATAAATCGCTTTCAAGGATGACCGATGACATTCTTTAAGATCCGGATACAAAGGAAAAGCTATTGGATCTGGACTCGATGTAAAAAATTGAAACGAAATGTATTATGCGGCGAGCACTGTGGAACATATCTGGATTGGCAAACGTATAATTTGCGATTCGGCGAAAGTGCAGAATCCGCAGCTGTTGTGACTCGGCTGGTACCTTTTGTGATGAGACATTACTCACTCATTGGCAGTAACGACGACGCTGATGCAATACGGGACAATTATATGTTTTTTCCCTCCATTTTTAACGAGCCCAATTTTAGTTGTTTTAACGCTAAATCGGCGCGAAGACGCTATGTGCGTAATTGCGATTTATGAAATTTTATTGCTGAATAAAATATTTCAATTATTCGCAGGTCCACCGAACGGTACATTGTCCCATCAGCTTTAATTACACGTAATGGCCATTATTTCACTCGCTGCTACCAAAGCGAAATAAACATCTTGAACACATTCTTGGCTGCGAGTGCAAATAATCAACACGCCTATGTGTTAGGTGCTTCCAAAGCACTAAAACCAAAGACGTGACTGTCAATACGACGCTAAAAGAAGACCGTCTTCTGGTTATGTTATTTACCGGCAGCCGAAGAACAGACTGTCCTCGCCGCCACGTGAAATTGCGAGTTCAACGTCTGCTTGTTTAGTCTTCATCCTGTTAAAACCATATACTAAATCATACTAATTTTAACGCCGAGTCTGTTTATAGGGTTCTTGGTTATATTTAAAGCTAAATGTTTATGCGGGTCGCCGATTCCAGACCTGTCCAAATCCTGTTAATATTCTGGCCCACGTTTCTGTGCGTGATGTATATATCCTGGATGCGATGCGACCCTTCATCGTTACGCGGAGAATGCGCCGGTCTTAGAGTTCTCCATTTTTTTTCTTCAATATTATTAAACTCTGATCCATTTTTATTATTATAGTGTTCGAGTCGCAGATGACGCAATGGCGATTGAAGCGACCAGAAAGGCAACGGTTAACTTTTGCCGATACAGCATGTAAAATGCACTGTATATGGTGATGGATGTTACGAAACTCGAGGCATGACTCAAATCGCATCGCCGAATTTTTATTTTTGCGATGCCATTTATTGTTTTTGTCGCCGTGGCTTGTAACCCACTTCGAAATTAAAATGATTCGAAGTCTGATTCTCGAAAAAAAAATGTTAACGGTTGTTCAACACCTGTGGTTCTAACTTATTAATTTGTCGGGAAAGCCCGGTGTTTGATTATGGTGACATGTAATTGGCAAAAATTACTATAGCACGTGTCATAAAAATTAATCGAAAACTAGTCATCTTTTATTATGATGTTTTTTTTGTTAGTGTTATCTTATATATTATGATAATATCGTCATTATCAATCAATACAAACGACATTGTTATAATCGATTAATAATTAATCGTCTATGTTTATTAAAAACATGAAATTTCCATTAATATTATTAAATTCTTTAATCATTTCTTATTAAAAAAAATGGTAAATAAAATTTGACATGTAACATCTGTAATTTTTTGAGATAGCAATATAAAAATATTCGCTGATAATCCCATATTTTTCTTTTATCTTTGTTTGAGATTATTTGAGATTAATTTTATTTTTCGGAAGCCAGAATTAATTTTCAGAATTAACTATAGAATGCGTTTTTAATAACAACTTTTACTTTATTACTCATTCTTGATTCTGTCATATATCATATTTTATAGATCTAGGAAATGCTATTTTTCTTTAAAAAGATTGACCAACACTGGTTTAAATCAAGGTTTTCAAACTTTTTATTTTGACAAAATTTATTTTACATACAATTATAATATTTTTAAACGGTTTTGAAATATCACGGTTCAGAATTTAGAATCAATAAGCTCTTAGTAGTTTTAATAATATTATTCCATATTTTCACTAATGTTTTTTTTCTAGCTTAACGTAAAAGTGTGCGTTTATTGTAAGACAGCAACACTTATTACAACAACATTATTTTTTAATTTTAAATACAAACATAGATTTAAAAAATGGTTCAGACTTTTTTTACACGGTTTTGAAATAATACGCTCCACTAAAAAATAACGTATACTATAGATTACCAAAATAAAATAATTATTATTTTAATTTCGACAAAAGTCAAAGCAACCGCTATTTTAATCGAGGGCTTTCAATTTACTCTAAAATCCTTAATATAGTCAACCCTCCTACAGCGTTGTGCTAGGCACCCAGCTATGCAAATCGGCCCTATAGAAAACTAGCGTCACACAACATTGGGGCTTAGGTTTTTTAATTGCGTTTAGTAAAATCATATATTTTAAATGACTAGTTCTAATTTCTATTTTATTTTTCGGGCGCTCTATTGTAGTATTATTTTTTCCTAATCTAGCCGTGTCGATGGGGTTTATTGTAGACGCCTAGTTTGTGGTTATTCTCAAATCACTCTTTTAATATAAATCCTACATGTCACATACTTTTTGTATGGGTTAATCCAGTGTTTCCCAAAGTGTGAGCCGCGGGGTCGTCATAAGGGAATATTCAATTAAACAATTCGACAAATTTGTTGAAATTCCCAATTCTCGAATTTTTTGCGCCAGCAATCGTGTATTCCAATTTCTCAAGAAGATCAACAATTTTGAAAAAAATCTGATGTATTAAGGGAGCCGTAAACCGAAAAAGATTAGGAACCTCTGGGTTAATCCATCCGTCACGGGGGCTCGAAAACAACTGTGTCGTCCGAAGGGGGTCTCTTTAGAGACCCCTAACAATTTCAACTATAGATATTGATGAATTATTCATCAATATCTTGAGATTATTTTCTTAAAATTGATTATTCTAAGAACAAAAATAATTAATCATGATATGATTAGTCTGCGGCGATGTTTCGCCGCAGACTGAGCTCTCGCAGCACGTGTCACTATCACGTTTCATTTGCACTCGGCACATCGTACCGGATGCGAGTGAGAAAAAGCACTGCGCCCTTGGCAACAGCAGCGAATATTGTTGTTTTTATTTTATTTCGTAATTGCAGACAAAAATAACAATGATTATTTATAATATTTATTCTTTAGACATTTATAGAGAAATAAAAATAAAGTTTGTGACATGTAGGATTTACATTAAAGAGTTATTCGAGAAAAATTAAAAACTTATTTGCACGATTGCATCTAGAAGGTTTCTGTCGTGTAAAATAAGATGCAGGATAATATTTGATTGGGCCTAATGAATATTCAAGATTTATAAGATTCTGGGTTAGATTCGGTATAATTAATTAACGAATATATTTTCTAAAAGTATTAGGTCGCATGCGTTTCGCTCTGATTGCGGTTTCTTTAGAATGCGACTGGTTTCGGAACCAATTTTTGCATCTTGCGAATCTCAGATATTCAGCGACCGACGACCATGACCTGCGTCAATGTCGATACTGAGCTAGACCAATGACTCGTGTCATAATCATTGTTTTTGCCGTTGTGTATGTCAAGTAATGTCAAAACCATTGTAAACTACTCGGGACGGGTACTGGTCGCGGTCGAAAGTCCATCGCGAAATTGCAATGGGTCGCCGAGGAGATTCGTCTCTCGGTGGGTCGTCTCTCTGTTGGCTCGCCGCATTCCTCCGCTATCGGCTCGCCACATTATTCATAGGTTTGTCCATCGGTCTGCGCGGATCCGCAAGTCGCTAACCGCGGAACTAATTCGGTCTGCTTCGCCAGCGGCTATTACTGTTTTTGTGCAGAGACTGCTTCATTCTTGGGTTACGCCCGTACTGTTGGACCGAGCGGGTTCAACGCTTGCTGGCGACCTACTGCCAGTCACTGTACCAGCCGCAACATAACAAAAAAAAAATTATATACTATCGCATAAAACTCCATTCAGTTAATCGTGCCACTGTGCATGTAATCGCAAAATGCTCGAATAACGTGGTTTCACACGACTGCACGACCCGGGAGCGTTTTCGTGAGATGTGGATTGACGGCGGACATCTTTGGGACACCTCGAATTTTTATAACGCTAAAATTGTACTCACATCCGGAATCAAAAATCTAATCATATCGCAAAAAACACCTCGATTTATCCTAAATAAAATTATACTTAATTTTATTTAGTTGTTAATGATGCTAATAATGATTCTGATAATTTTTAATGATACTTATTATTTAGAAATTTTATTAATTAACTAAAATCGTAAGAATTAATTGCCAATCATCAGTTAATACATCAATCTTCGATTTCCATGTAAACGTTATACTTCACTTCACTTTTTTTCGTATTAATGTGCGCGAGTTTATGCAGTTTTTTGTCATGTCAAGGACTGCTGAACAAGGATATATTGTTCCTTTTTTTTGTACTAGCGAGAGACATCCCATCAACAAATGCTTAAAAATTAGAAATCAAACATAATTCCAGAGTATCAATTATTTATTAACATCATAATTTCGATTAAAGTTAACATAACGTTCCTATAGCGCTTCCTACTATAGAGCGGAATGTACGGCAGTCCCTCATAAAGTGCTTCCTTTTTTTTACAATATGCCAAATTTCAAATTTAATATTTAATGTATTAATTTCGTTTAATGTACATAATACAAATAAAAAGAAACCCAAATTTGGCATGCCTCTAGTCTTCTATATGGCGGATTTCTATAGTGTGTCTCCATCTCGGCGCTATAGAAGGGTCGACTGCATTTATAATTAAATTATATGTAATTTTTTATAGAAAAATTAAATAATAAATGATATATTCTGCATTAATTAATCTAAATAATTTAATTAGAATCCTTATAATAATTTAATGCAGTTGTGCACAGTTCCCAAAAATGATTTGTATTTTTTTTATTCTTTACTTTTTGTATTTGTATCAGGGCTTCGAACCGTTATATTTCGGTTCGGTTTTCGTTCTGGCTTAACACATTCCGGTCCGCTGGGTTCCGCGCCGAGTTTTGCGTTGGGCCAGGCGATTTCGCGAAAAAAATAGCAAAAGTTAAGTACTTCAGTTAAATCGATGCAACTCTGATATCATTTAAGTTACGTCAATATTTTTTTTTGTTGTGTTCATAAAAGTTATCTCTTTGTAAAAAAATAATAGTTCAAAACTTTTCAAAATGTGGTCTGCGTATCAATGAATTATAAATGATTTTGGTTTAACATCAGCGCCAACGATGACTCGAAAACGCGTCCCCCGTACTTCTACATTGGCCTGCGAGGACGCGTTTTCGAGTCCCCCGGACCGCAACGTGTTAATTAAAAAAATAAACAGATTCCCGAAAAATAATTCAATTTTAGGTTACAGTACACCTCCATGTTATAATTTAAATTAAATTTGTATTAAAAATATACAATAAACCGATATGAACCGTTATTTCTTATGTATTCAGACATTATGAATGGTTTTGAACGGTTTTTTGTTTTCGATTAACTTCCGACTAAAAGCGATGATAATAACTGAACAACAGACCATTTCTTTTATTATTTAAACCGGAACGAAATCCGGAAAAAATAACGGTTCGAAGCCCTTAATTGTATACGACTATGTATTCGTTTTATGCGATTTTCGCAAATCATTTATGTAGTCCATGTTGATTTACGCGATTTTTTGCGTCATCTATTAAGTATTTTGACTTTGATTGCTACGCTGATGTCTGCAATTTTAGTTGGACATCAAAATCGTTAATTTTTAACTAACGGCTTCTTCATTTGGGTTAAGAAGGAGAATGTGCAGAGATTTGTTACAATCGGTTGACGTGGAAAAAAAATAATTATGCTATATAAATAAATTTAAAAGGTACTTCATCCCTATCCATACGCTACATGTAATCAATTTGTAAATTATTAATTTATTTTTAAAAATCACTGGCTACATCATTGTTTTTTGTTATTTGATTGAACGATGCTTTTTAGAATGCTATGATCTCATAATGATTGCTGTATTATTGATAAAATCATCATATTGAGCTCATCGACGTCCATCATCTCAATGCACTATGTGTGTCCATCGTCTGCTTGCTAGCTTGTCCATTGATTGGATTAATAAAAAATATTTTTTACACTGCGTCATACATGTACGTGTATTAGTAATTCGCCAGCGTTTATTAATTCTATTTTTACGCTCATAAATTGTAATATTTAGTATTGTCATAAATAGTTTTCGCAATACGTATTATCGATCGACAATCGTTATCATTGTTGTGTAAATTCCGTCGATGTTCAACAGTGTTCAGATGAGCTGCGAAGGTATCGTCGTGTTTGTTCTTCTTCTTTATTCTTACAAACGAGGCAATGGCGTGACATCACCATAGTGAGACCATAATAGTTTAGGCAAATAGAGCAACCGAATTATTGTACTTTTCTACGGAATCAACACCTGGTTCAGTTTTTTTTTAGCACGTTTAGTGGCGGACAAATTGAGGGCTTGATAAATACCCGCATATAAAATGTAGACGCCGGAAAAACTGTGCTAAATAGAGAAATATATAATTTCGTATCTAATGGCAGTGTCGATTTATCAACGATGGTGAGCAATTCTAGTAATGTCCTAATGCGACGCAGTTCGTTAGCACTATTTGTGCGCGCAAGTACGGAAAAGTGCTCAAAACTTTTCTTCTCGTCGCGCATCTCGTTTCTTCTCGTCGCGCATCTCTCTCTTCTCCTCCGCGAGCTCGCACTGCGGAAGAGTGCAGCGACAGAGTTGGTTGCACTCCATACCTTGACCTGTACTACGCCGGCCATTGTTTCTATTTGCGTGTCCGGCGAAGTTCACAGTACCCGTTTGATCTTTAGGCGCATTTCTTCACTATAATAGTGACACTATGTAACAGTTGCTAACACTTATTTTGCGCGATTAGTCAGTTTTCTATATTTATTGCGAAACTCACGTGTCGCTCTCTCTCTCTCTCTCTCTTTTCTCACCATTCATATTTTTTCCGCGATGTTTTAAATATAGGTCATCGGCGTCAGACGTTGTCTGAGCATAGTCGAAATTTAATCGAAAATCATCAATGCCCCTGACTATTATTGCCGGTAATGTTAACATGCGAGCATATTTCTGCATATTCCGTCATCACTCGCGATGGTCAACAGTGCGGCGACTAGTATTTCCTGCCTCCCTAGAATCAGACACTTGGGTAAACCGCAACGTGTATTGCAACAGCATCCAGGAATAGTATCCTTGTTAAAACAACAATGTATCGCACACGCATCATTATTTGTATTTAATTGAATGAGACCGGATGAAATTGTCGCGGTTTTAAATGAATTTCTATACAATCAATTCCTGAAACACATTTCCGTATATGTAATACAAGCAGTTTGTGACTCAAGTAATACATATAATTTTTCAATAAAATTTCCTGGCCATATTTGGGAAAATAATAAGATATATTTTTTTTCTTGTATTAAATTTTATTTTATTAAATGATTTACAAACATTATTTCAAAATATAATTACCATTGCTATTTACAACCCTTTCCAACCTTTTTTGTACATTTTTGATCCCCCTCTTATAAAAGCTAGGAAGTTTCGATGCAAAATATGAATCAAGATGATTTTTGACACACCGAAATAGGTGATAATCCGACGGGGCTAGATTTGGTGAATATAGGGGATGTGAAAGTACAGTGATTTTAGCTTTTTAGAATAACACAATTTCCTCTTCTTTCAGCATATGATTCAATGTATCCAATTGTCGACAATAAACTTCTGCAGTTACGGTTTCGCCAGGTGCACAAAAGTACCTTTCGAAATATAAATCCTGGTTTAGGGGTTGGAACGAGTGTTTATTTCTTGGAAAGTCATTGATTTTTCCGTAAACTATTCACTCATTAATTTTTTAAAATTAAATATTAAAACACTTGAGTCAAGTTGTTTGCTAAAAATCTTCATTTTCTCATGAAAATAATGAAAATCAGGTGTATAAATTTATTTTTTTCAATTAATATGCATTCATAATAGATTTTTATCGAAAAACGGTATATTTTTATATATAAAATTAATTTTAAGTCAATTTTTAAGGCTGCTGAGCAGCCATATATCGTTGTTGTATCAAGAAACACCACTGTAGCCAAGTTGTTAAACAACTTGTTCGTCTCTAAATACAGCTGATTAAAAGCCAGATAATTACTAAGCTAAATTAATTTATGAGTTTCGCATTTATTGCAGTAATTAATACAGTGGATCTTACGTATGGATTTTATTAGATAACATTTTAAAAATATTTTTGAAGTAACATTTTCGTAACCGTCATTATGCATCCAGTTCTTAGAATCAGAAGATTACTATTAGCTATTATCATTCAAAGGGGAAATTTTTAACTGTTGTCAATTTTCTGATTATATGTCAATGCGTAACTCCATCCTGAATACGATTTATATGTATTTAATCTTCTAGCTGCTTTAAAAAGATCAGTCAAATAATTAAAACTAATATTTTATGTATGGTTTTATTATTGTATACCATTTTTTATTAATATTCTTTTATAAAAATAACCATTTTTGTATATAGATAATTTTACAAAATCGTCTTTAGGATCTGAAACATATGAAAATATAACATTACAGAGCATTTGTTCGTTATTTTTCTACTAAATTAAATTATGACAAATTAACACTTTATGAGCCGCAAGGTTTTACATCAAACCTAGATTGGGGGTCGCATGGTTTCATGTGATGATAATCCAAGCTGCACGTGTATTCATCTGTGGTCAAATAGTAGAATTACATTGTGCATCGTCATCGGAAAAAAATGCCAAGGCTCCACGCCAAAAGGCGTGAACGGCTCATTAACGCTTGACTACAAAATCACGCCAAAAGGCGTGAACGGCTCATAAAGTGTTAATAGTTAATGCAATATATCTTCAAATTATTTTTTAGCTTTTGGAATCAAATTTGAAATGTATGATACAGCACGAATTCGTATATATCATATATATTTTTTTTAAACCCTAGAGCAGGGATGTGCAACCCGCGCGCGGCGGCCCGCCACACTTTATCGTGCCGCCATTCAAAGATTTTATATTTTGATTTTTAAGAATTCCTAGTGTCCCTTAGACTTATTGACCCTATGTGTAATCATAATCTTGCTCCACATATTTTGTCGTTTTTTTTCAATAGTATTTCTGACAATTGTTATAACGAATGCGAACTTTCGTAGGCTTTGATTTGTTATCCAATTCAATAAAACACATATTTTTTAAATGAAATAAATATAACATTTTATTTCTCTAATATTTCTGGCCTAATAGTAAAAACGATTAGGATTTTTTAAAATAAAATTACAATCAACCCTCCTTATAATGCTTAGAAAAGAATCGCGCTATAGAAAACCACCATATAGAAGACTAGGCCCCAATACAAAATTTAGGGTTAGGTTTTTAAATTGTATTTTTGTATAATGAATAAAATCTATACATGAAATAATTTTCCATTAACAATTTATTTATTTTTTTGAGAAAATTTGTAGAAATTAACGATGTTGGAGGAAGCATTATAAAAGGAAAGCGGATTTCATCTTCGAATCCATTTTGAGAACGTTTTTGTTCTTACGATATGAATAGTTGGACCTAACGAAAACGCGATACGTTTTAAATATAACTGTCCCATGAAAATGGAGATACAGGTTTTTTTCCATAATTCTTCAATGGTTAACTGAGGATGTGACTCAAACAGGATTTTCTATGTCATTATTATACTTTGAGGACTGTCCTAATTCAAGGACTTCTGCTAACTGTTAACACTTGACGTTTTTTATTCTTTCGATGACAATCGAGCTTTGATTGAAAATATTGTGAAATACAAGATTTAATTATTGGATTGGAAAATTAAGCCATTGCTTGGAATTCCGGTTCCACTCTTGTTTTTTTAATAGCGTGTTTAGTTAACAGTCGTCTGTCAAACGGTGCATTACCCAAAATATGATTACACACACACGCCGATGAACTAATATGGAGGTTATGTAATGAAAACATGGAGGCTATTTATTCCGGAGCTCCGATGGCTCGGCTCGACCGTGAGCAATTCGAAAATTCTCGCATTACCGGTTTGTCTGCATTTTTATTCTAAACGCAGTTTTCAAAACTGTGTGTCGGGGCACGGGCGCGATCAAAACGGCGACCTTGACATGCGTTTCGATCCATCTCACACAAAATATATCTGAAATTTTGTATAAGTAGTTTTTACTTTTTTTTTATTATTAAATCGACGTCCTTTGAATACTAATTGTTTGAACTCGCACACAAGAAGGTCGTGCATGTTGCGAATTCGTTTAGCGCCGACGTGCAAATTGTTTCAGATGTTCCAAATTCGTGGGGTCCCTCCATTATTTTTCCAACAGCTGACCGTGCTTCTAGATGTTTTTAACGATGTTATTTAAATAATTTTGTTTTAAAGCATAAATTATTTATGTGTTTTTTTACGCATATAAAAAGACAAGGACGTTCGAGTGGCGTGCTTATTTTTGCATAAATTTATTTTGCATTTATTGCCGAATTATTTAAAACACACCTCTCACCGTGCCTAAAACTTTATCTATCTATATACACGCCGAGATTAATTAGGAAAATTTGTAATTAGATTACCATCTAATGTAGCCTAATTGATCATTTGGTATCGAAAATACGATCCGCTTGAAATTTAACAGTGGGATGCAAATTATATAATCATTGAATTATTTATTACTTAATTTTTGTGGGTTGATATTTTTCTGAATGATACTGTTTTTTTATGTAAATTGTTCGTAAAATCGAGGTATATGTGATCGATAAATATATTGTAGAGCATTCTATACGGGGGCGGCTCGTCCATATGCACTGCGGAGCTTGCAGCACCCCCAAGCAAATTAAGGAAAAATATATTTTCATATATTAATATTTTAGGCGGACCGAAAAGTAATTCAAATTTTTCTTTCGTGGCGTTTATTATATTTAACATTTATTTATTAATAAAATCTTAAATACTAATCAACAAAATAATTTTCATCACTTTTTGCCATTACCTTTTTAAACAAGTCAAAGAAAAACTTTTCCAAGTGTGTTTTCACTTTTCTATCATTATTAAATTGTTTACCTTTTAATGTATGCTCTAACGATCTAAAAATGTGATAATCCGACGGTGCGAGATCCTGTGAATATGGTGGATTAGTTAAAAGTTCCAATCCAAGCTCCCTTATTTTTTCCTGAGTTATTTTGCAGCGTTAGGCTTCGCCTTACCGTGTTAAAGGATCCCTTTTTTCTTATTGACCAAAAATATGTTTTTTTTATGAGCTCTTGTTTCATTCGCTCGAGTTGTTCGAAAAATACTGTCGCTGTATCGGTCAGAATGGGTTTAAGCAATTCCTAGTCATCCAAAGGCAAATGCCGGGATAGTTCCTTGAGCCGTTTCCCATCACA
>JAGXCT010034325.1:0-22927 GCA_022495035.1 Philopotamus ludificatus
GTAGTGGAGCTGGTGGAAACAAACAAAAAAAAGCTTGGAGTGGAAAGGGTTAAAGACAATTTTCACGGTTAAAAGAGCAGAATAGATATTTAATGAGCTTATTTCAGATGTAAATGCTTCATCTTGCTTTTAGCGTAAATATAATTATTTTTTAACGCAGTTGTACGCTGTTTACGTTTGTCGCGGGCGCAATTGTCGCTGTTCTTGATTGGCGCCAATTTGTCCTACACAAAAGTTATATGAAGCCGACATTTATTTTAAAAATGGATTTTTCTACGAATAAAACTAAATATTCATGGTCGGCATTTTGGATTTTTTTGCTAATCGACGAACATCCGCGATGTTTTTCTTCGCTCGCATCCAGTACGGAGCGAATAGAAACGCATATTGTTGGGTTTTTTTTGCAGTTTGCGGACAATGGTTATTTATATTTATTCTTTCGATAAAAATTAAAAATTTGGGGTTCCAAATAGACACCATCGGCACGGCTAGGTTTATATATATAAATATATTTTTTCCGACGCGGTTGTACGCTGCGTTTGTCGCGGGCGCAATTGTCGCTGTTCTTGATTGGTGCCTATACAAAAATGATTTTTAGAGTCGCATTTAAAATTCTTAGTTTGTTTATTCGAGGTCGTATATGCGCATTTTAATATTTCCATCTGAAAATCGCCGTATTTCAGCAGATGTCCTTTGATTAAATTGACAATATTGAGGCTTTCGTTGCGGATTCCGTATGCTTTACAATAGATGATGATTTTAATGTTTGGACACATCTCTGTTGAGTGAAAGACCCGTCACAATACAGCGGAAGTTCCATCATCATTTCGTTTGTCGAATCATCAAGATTTTATCTCTGCAGATAAAATTCACATCGTTAAAATGAAACAACAAATTTTTGCACATTTGCATTTATTTATTTACATCGACACATGCCGATGCGAAAAGCGTTTAATGCACGCCAATTTTCCGTTATCTGCGAAAACGTGCTAAATTTTTCCACATCAATTTTAATATGTTCTAATTAACATTTTTTTTTATTATCCGGCATAGATAAGAGATAGTTGCCATACCTCGAATTCCGCTATCACAGAAACCTAATCTAATCTTCGATTGACGCGACACAAACTAATTTATTTTGATTATCATAGATACAAAACGCGCATCATCGCCAAAATTGACGTTATTGTCATTCGCAATTAATATACATATTTATATATCAACGGTTATGGTCCATAAACCCATTAATTAGTCTAATAAATGTGTTTTTGAATACATTTTAATGCATAAATCGTAACCGGAAGAGCGTGAAACGATTAATTCATTTCCTGAAACATTGCGCAAACAAAAAAAAATGTATCGATATCTTTCAACGAGCATCGATACAAACTGACGTATGTTTACTTCGACGAGAACCTTGATACATTTCAGATGACCTCAAAAGTATGTTTTTTTAAATATTTACGTATGACCCATATTATTTTTTGATACGTATTATACATAGACCCTATTTTTTATTGCTTCCCTTTCTTTTTTTTTATTAGCTTCTCGATGATCGATATCAACAATCTCGATGTTACAAATATTTATTATTTTTAGAAAAATGAGAGGACCCCTGAGACCCTGAGGGGTTGTATGCCTATGGCCTTGGATCCATAGATCATGGTTCCGCAGAACAGACTGTGCATATGGTTTGATATATAAGCAATTCAATTTAGGGAATACAGTCAAAACATCCTATAGCGTTCACTTGTATAGCGTTTTTTTCTATAGCGTTTGCGGCGGTTTTTTGTTGCGAATGTATAAACTGGAAGAAATACGCGAGGTCAATACCCCCTTGCGCATGTAGACGTGAGCTACTGTTATCTAATTAAACACGTGCAAGATCATTGAAAATATAAAAATGGGTCAAATGTTTGATTTGCTTAAAATCGCAAAGAAAGTAAAAAAAAAACCTAACCCCAAATTTTGTATGGGTGCCTAACTTTCTAAAGCGGTTTTTTTCTATAGCGTGGTCCCTATCTGAACGTTATAGAAGGGTTGACTGTACTGCTAAATTATATAAAAATAAAAATAAACATTTCGAGAGCTGAACTTTGAGGCCCTTCTGAATTAATGAGGCCCCAGGCGCATGCCTTATGCGCCTAAGGGGAAATTCGCCACTGTTTATCGATGAATTAATATTTTATATTATAAATATATTCATCAATATATTTTTCACAGATTGGTCCAAATTCTTGATCGTTAAAACATCGATTTGTCAAAAACACACAAACAATATTAAATAAAAGCTAAATTACGGGTAATTTTGGAAAACGCCACGCATATTACGGGGTCCATAAATAACTTAGTCCGTATCACAAATCGACAGAGAATACATAACAAAGTTATCGTGAAAGAAAGGAGACAATTAACACTTTCACCCTTTGTGTGTGTGTGGGTGTGTGTGTGTTCTAAGAAGCGATGATAAGAAATTACTTAAGTGCCAAAAACAAAGAGAAACTGTCCGCCGACAAAAGTAAAAGAAAGAAAATTTCTTAATGTAAAAGCAATCAGCGATAGGCACTTCCTAGCTGCCGATGAACACTTCCGTCTTCAATTAGCGTCAATTACCACTAATCGGGTATGTACTACAATTTTCCTGTCAGTGTCCATTATCGGCTCAATATGGAATATTATTCAAACAAATAATGATACGTGGTTTGATGGAATAAAACATAGAAAAAAAAAATCATAATAGATCTGCCGATGGTTCGATGAGGCATTACAAGAACAAACAGAAGACGTGGCTAATATGATTTGAATGAAGATATCAATCAACTAGTTGAAAATTATGCCATTGAATTCAACAATGAAGATGGATGAATAAAAACTAGAACTAAAAAAAATATATCAAATCAAATTCTATCAACACTAGTACAGTTAAACCCCCACTAACACTAAAATCGGGACCGCGTAAATTGGAGCCGTGTTATTGGGGGTATAGCCTGGCGCGTGTCGAATACACAGACGCTAGCTAACGTTTGACTGCATGCACACACACAGCCGGGCGGCCGTCTGTGTGTGTGCAGCGGAACCCGTGTCAAATGAATAGTCGGCCTTGTATGTATTCGTCGACCGTCAGCGTGAATGCGACCGCGCTAGTTGGGGTATAGGCGGCGAATATTTCAATCCATCGCGTTATTCGGAGTAGTTTAATAGGGGGTTACACTGTACTTTACAATAAATAAGTGAAGTAAAAATTAAGACATAGATGTAAAAAAATCAGCAATAGCGTCCAAAACTACAATATTTAGAATATTATAGAAAAGAGCTCTCAACAATAGCATCTGTTTATTGAATGCTATATTTTGTCACATGCTAAATATATGTTAAACTAGAGGATCCTAAACTTTTTCCTACATTACCTACATTTTAACTAAATAATTTTCTTCGTAGACCCCCTTACATTTTTTTAGACCCTTTTCAAACTCTAATGGAACCCCTCACTGGACCCCGTTGGAAAATCTCTGAAGACAAAATCGAAGATTTGAGGATGTAATTTCTTATCCATTTGACTGCTAACGTCTCATCAGTAGGTCGCCATTTTTTTTCGTTGAATTATTTACTTTATATGTTAACATATTGTGCTAGTGTATGTATACTGATACAGCCAACCCTCCTATAGCGCTGAAATAGATAGTATAGACACCCATACAAAAATACCTAAATATAAAAGACCTTGAAAATGAGTCGCTTAGAACAGTCGAGTGAGAATAAGTCGAAAACGGTAATCTAGAAGAAGGTTCTATAGCAGGGAGCGCTAAAGGAGGATTGACTGTATACCTCAAAAGCAATGGGTAGACGTATTCTTGTAAAGAAGGAGCAAATAACATAAGTTGACTTTAAATAACTAAGACACTTAGATACATAAGAAGAATCAGCCCTTAGCTGAACTCTTCTTCGGGAACTTGTTCTAGGATTATTCGATCAAAATTTTAAATAATCTCGCTTTCATCTTTCCCTGGTCAATCGTGATCCTTAATCTATCAAAATTATAGTCCGGTGACGCCTTTTACCCCGATGAATAGTTTTTGACCCAACAATTGTTACTGTAACGGGATTCGTGGGATTTTACGATATTTTTTACTATCATAGTGTTGACCAAGTAAAAAAAAAGACTTGAAAAACGATGAATCGAAGATCCACTGCACAATGCGATTTCCATCTAACACGATGCTTTCGCAATAACACGCAAAAAATCTACAATTATTTTTAACACAAATCAAACAAGCTAAAATTACAGTCTTTTAAAGAGAACAGAGGATGTAAATGATGAAAAACATTTGTTTAATTGTATCAAAGAGAAAAGAGAAAGCAAATTATTCAATTAAAAAAATATTGTTTAATTCAGGTGGACCCCCTGGGGGTCGATGAAAGTTTGAAAAGAGTCCATAGTATTCCGGGGGTCTGTTAGGGGTTGATGATCAATTTGTCTATTTTAAAAAAATATTTAATTTTTAAGGAACGTAATTATTAGAGCCGTTATAGAAAAATTGTAAGGGGGTCTACGAAGAAAATTATTTAGTCAAAGGGGGTCTATGTAGGGAAAAAGTTAGGAACCCAAAGCTCAACACATACATAAGTTGCTCGGATCAATTCAAAAACATATATGTTTTTATTTAAGATTGCAGAACCTAACATTCATTTTTGTACTGACTCTGTGTTAATAATATGCAATATCTTTGTAGTACCTCGACAGTGTCCGGCGACTGTGTGCAGAATTAGCGCCTCTGTACTTGTAGTGTTATATATTATTTAATCTGCTTATAACGAGTCATAACGCCTAGAGAAGAGGAAAACGAATACCGAGGCAAACCCCCTCCCACTTGCCTGGACAAAATCGGGAGAGTAAAATTCGATACCAACAGGGTAAAGCAGGGGTGAGCAACCTTTTTTTACAACGGGCCATTTACAAATTTAAAAATATACAAAGACGACTTGGATCCCCGCGGTATGGACACGAACGGAGAGCCCTCACGTCACGTGTGAGACTCCAGGTTCCTTTAGCCTCGACTACCATTCGAGAGTCTGGCAAGGCCCATACGCTCAGCAAATGAGGGTCTTGTGGCTGGCAAATGATGATGATGATTCATTTTAATAAATAATTATTTAATAATAATAATAAATTACCCGGCGCCTGTGTGCGCCGCACAACCCGGCCATATGGACAGCGCGCCTCTGAACAAATCCAATCCCTATTTTTTTTAATAAAGCGTTTTTTGCCATGCCATGTTTTTTATATCCATACCGTTTGAACAAGTAAATACGAATGAAACTGTTTATATAAAATTTAAATGCCATGCTTCATTGACATTATTGCCTTGATATAAATCCGACAATAATGTCACAGTGTTAAATACGGAAGAAATGATACAATTGACGACGGCCTTGATGGACTAGACAGATTTTTTTATTCGCCTTCTGTCGCACATTATTAATTCTCGCGATTCGCTTCAGCGCTGAATAAAACCACCTGTCGAATTCGGGTCTATCGGCGGATGATGACTCGATGAAAAAAAAAGCATTTCAGCCAATCGAAATTAAAAACGATATAAAAACGGCCTCGACACGTGCAACTGGAACACCGACACGTGGCAATAAAGAATTATACGATGCCAGATGTCGATGATGCAGTTGCACGTAACTTCCAATGCTCTCGTCGCTGTTACAATAAGTGACGTCATCGATTTCGATTCGTCATCGATTCGTATTTACCATTTGAGATTACGGTTCTATTTGCGTTCCGACATATCAGCGGCGGAGGAATCAAATAGCAGCCGCTATTATGACTGCAGTTCCACCAGTTCATCGTCTTCGCCATCGTCACTTTCACTGCTATTAGCTAGTCTATTTCCAGCTATAAAAAAGCAGTGGGCCATTCTTACTTGAACACACCGCGACGGCAAAAAGAAATAAATGGCTTTATATAATTCGGGAGAAATGCATGTGTTAACTGGGCGTAGAACCCGACGTTTTTATTTCTCGTTTTATATAATTTCGGAGTCGCGAAAAATGACTAATAAATCGTGAATTAAAATTAATTGCACACAACAATAATCGTAATTTGTGAATAAAATCACGAAACATCGGAAAACATATGCAGATAATTTTATTTTGTTAACCTAGCTGTGCCGATGACCTATTTGGGACCCCAAGTTTATGATTGTTCTCGAATAACTCTTTTAATATTAATCGTACATGTCCAAAACTTTTTGTAATTGTCTAAATAATAATTATAAATAATTATTGTCCGCAAACTGTAAAAAAAACAACAATATGCGTTTCTATTCGCTCCGTACTGGATGCGAGCGAGGAAAAACATCGCGCATGTCCAAGTGCGAGTGAAACCAAATGCGAAACCAGGCGGAACTAAAAAGAAAAAATATAAATTACCGGATATGAGCGAGAAAAAATATCGTGCTGTGCCAGGGTAAAAACCGATCCGGGAACGGGCCTCAGTCGCAACGGGCCGTCGCTCTGTGCGCACGTCACCTCCGCGTAGCATTATTTAGTAGAAAAAATCAAAATGGGTCATGAATAACTATTTTTGTTCATAGAATAATCCTTTTTTTTAAAATGTCAATGTATTGGCAATATTTAAATTTTTGGTGTCTATTTTCATACAAAATATACCCCATCGGCAAGCAGCGTTGATTTCGAGCTGTCTAATATTCGAATATTTCAGCTTTTTGTTTTTCTTCAAGTATTGTTTAACCGATCCATCTCAGAGGTCTATTTACAATGAAAAATAGACTCCAAGCATTTCAAGTCAAGATATTGATGAAGAATTCATCAGCATTTGGTCTATATTTTGGATTTTTTTACTAATCAATATGATGCGTAATTGACAAGCGAACTCGGCGATGTCTCGCCGTAGACTGAGTTCTCGCGGTAAGTCTAACTAATACGTAAAAACATCGCGCCCGTACCAATATAAAAGAATATTTTTGTTTTATTATATTTTTTTCGTAATTGCGAATTTTATATTTATTCTTTAGACTTTATTAGACAAATACAAAAAGTTTGACATGTAGAATTTATATTAAAAGAGTTATTTGAGAAAAATCAAAAACTTGGGGTCCCAAATAGACCCCATCGGTACGGCTAACGGCCGGATTTGGTCCGCATACCGTAGTTTAGCGACCGCTGGTCTAAAGTATTATACAAAAGTCTTCTAGTCTTACTAAAATATTAATGACTAATGAGAAAATACAGAATTAATCTGTATAATCGCATATCTATTACACCATTTTGCACAAATACACAGAAAACCCTGCTATAACGCTCCTATAGTCTACTAAAACGTATAGGTCAAATCACACATTTAATAAATATGTATGTAATGCGTTGTGGTTGACAACAAGATATAACACGAGCGCATGAACAAGCTAAAAATAGAACAAGGTCATTTAAAATATGCATATTTTGTATGGGTGTCATGTCTACTGTAACGCTGTTCCGATTTCTTCGTTATAGGAGGGCTGACTGTATAGGTTTTAACCCCCTGATAGTATAACGCGGATGCAAGGATATCATCAATGATTTCTTACTAATATATTGAACAACGATATATCGTTGTTTAGCATTCAAAGGCTTAAAACAGATAGACAGATTTCTGATCCGTATTAAATGTTTATAAAACATTAGCCAGAGCTATGAATTATTAAAAATGTATTAACCCTATGACTGCTGAACAACGATATATCGTTTTTTCATGTATTAATGAGATTTTCATATTTTTTGCGCAATTTTAAGTCGCAAATTGTGTATATTTTATTAGAAATTATTTATGCAATTTCAGTGATTTATTGGCTAGTTAACAAGTTAACAGAAAACAACGATATATCGTCGTTCAGCATACAAAGGGTTCATTTAACATAAACATTGTATTCATTTAATATAATCGCGAGATTTTCCGGACGTTACTTTGAATAAAATTAACATCTTATTGAGAAAATTATTCTAGTATTTTAAAATAAAAATAATAGGGGCGCTAAATCTATGCAAATGTTCGAGTCTAAACATGAAAAGCGAATATTTTGCATGAAAATATCAAAGATAAAGGTGCATAGCTCAAACAACAATGCATTTATTATGTCAAGGTATTTTTTTTTTAAAGTGCATTCATGTTCGTTGCTTAAATTTCACATGACCCAAAGAAAATTTATCATCAAGATGACATCATCAGATTGCATTTTTGCAAATTTATCGACGATACTCAAAGTGACTTTATGATTTACTCAAGGAGAGCGTGATTGTAAAATTTAAAGATGAAACGTGCAACGAATACGACTAGGTTTAATGAGATATTCAATTATTCGTTAATTTTTGCACATCACACTCGAAACGAGTGAGTAACTATGGATGGTGATAAACGAAGGTGATAATTTTTTATCAGCAGTGTCGCATACCACATAATAAATGATACAATATTATAAATCTGAACATTGCAAAAAAATATTATTAATAAAATAAATACTGGAGAAACACTGGTTCGATAAAAGATCCAGCGTTTTGAATAATATATTATACGCTTTAAAATTACATGTTGAGCAATTTACTCCAATCATCATAAATTTACGGCAAATCGACCAATTTGAAAAAGGTGGAACCTCGATCCATCGTTTTTCAATATACCCACCTCCTCTGAAAATAATGATGAATACAAGAAAACGCCGCAAAAAAATCATTTCCTTGACTCTAGCTGCTATAACTGAAAAAGCAAAATCAATTTTTGATCTTAAGGAGAGAGAAGAAAGTGATGAAACTTATTTCTGAAGCAAGGGTTGGTTTATGAGATTTAAATCCCGAAGAAACTGTCATAGTGTAAGATTATGTGGTGAAGGAGAAAGGGCAGATGTTGTGGAAGCAGCTGCTTTTCCTAAGGAGTTTCAGGGCTATGTAGAACAACGCAACTATTCTCCAGACCTAATCTTCAACTTTGACGAGACTGGGATTTATTGGAAAAGGTTATCACCACGAACTTTACGAACAGCAGCACTTCTTCTCTTAGACAATGCTTCAGGACATCAGTAAACCTTAATGAGATAAGAATACCATTGGATATCAATGTTGTTTACATGCCGTTTACAACCGGTCTGTCACGGCGGCTCGAAACCAACCGCTTCCTCCGAATGGGGTATATTTACTATAGAAAAGAGACCCCAAGCATTTCAAGTCAAGACTTTTTTAAAAAAAAATGGATAATTCTAAGAATAAAAATAGTTATTCATGACATACACCATAATTTGGATATTTTAAGTAATCAATATGACGCGTAAACGCTAAATTCTCGCGGCACGTGTCACAAGTATACGTTACACTCGCACTTGGCACATCGTACCGCGTGCGAGCAAGAAAAAAATATTTGTAATATTGATTTTTTAGACATTCTTAGACAAATACAAACAGTTTGTGACATGTAGCATTTATATTAACCCTTTGCACTCAAAGTTTTTTAAAGTCCTCAATACCTCAACACGTATTATTTAATAAATTATTATTTTGTATTTGTGCAATATTATCATTGTTTATAAATATAGTGAATATTAAAAAACTGAAATAATAATATTATAAATGATACGTAATTGATTTATTGCATGCCGTCATAGCGGTGGCATTCGAGTGATACGGAAAACTTCGATGTCGCTTCTATGGCGGCATTCGAGTACAAAGGGTTGAAAGAGTTATTCGAGAAAAGTAAAAAAACTTGGGCTCCCAAATAAACCCCAACGGCACGGCTAGGTTAAAGACTATTGGCGGTCTTTCGCTATTTTGAAAAGAATTAATGCTTAAATGAAGTCTGAAGTAAACTTCTTCCAGCATTCATGCATGATTTCGAAAAAGTAGCACATCTTAGACTTGCGCATGATGTGGGATTAGAAGTTGTTGCAGCTGCAGATGTGACAGAGCTTTTAAAAGCCCATAATTAGCCACATTTTCGAATGAAGAGTTAGATCGTAAACAATAAGATAAGGAAGAAAACGGAAAAGAAACTCCAAGAGCTATGAAAATGGCCGATCTAGAGCGCATCCTTTCAACTATGGAAAGTTCGACGGATGAACTTATGAGGTAGACAAAACGATTGGGAGCGAAGTGCAAATGTAAATAGAAAGAAAACAAAAATCTTAACAATTAAACTAGATACTTTTTCCGAAAAATGTAAGAGATCTGAAGATATTTTAATAAAAACATTTAACTATATTTTATCATAAAATACATTTAAAAAAATGATTTTGTATTATATTTTGTTAATCGATCCGTCACGGCGGCTCAAAACCAACGCCCCTGGCCGATGGGGTATATTTTGTTTTTTCTCGCTCGCATGCAGTACAGATCGAATAGACAATGACTATTTATAAATATTCTTTAGACTTTTTCAGACAAATACAAACAAGCAAAGCATTTATATTAAAAGAGGTTATTCAAGAAAAACTTGGGGTCTCAAATAGACCCCATCGGCACGGTTAGGTTAATAAACAAAATTATTTACTTATTTTTCGCGTATGTAGAGCCTAACTCTCACTGTAAATATGGATTCATTTTACGCCGATAAGCGCCGGCTTTTGTAGGAACGGAACTGCGGCGTAAATTCATTTGACACGGGTTCGACTGCACACACACAGACAGCCGCCCGGCTGTGTGTGTGCATACAGTCAAACGTTGGCTAGCGTCTGTGTATTCGACACGTGCCAGGCTATTCCCCCAATAACACGACTCCAACTTACACGGTCCCGATTTTAGTGTTAGTGGGGGGTTTAACTGTATTATGAAGCATATCTCAAACTTTCTTTTTGTTTTAAAATATAATATATATACGTACATGTGAAACAACTGCGAAGCATTTTTTATAGCCGTATATTAAGTAAATAAATAATACTATGACATTTCAAGACTACATGTGTCCGTTTTAATGAATGATGAACTATTCACCGGCAACAGCTGTAAGTATCAACATTAAAGATATGGCTGAAATTAAAAATAAATACATACAAATAATTGATTTTGGGTCAATATACATTATTTCGACGTGGATATAAATGATTTTTTTTTCAGTTATAGGGGCAATTCGTGTACAATCAGTCAAACGTATGTATGTCGGACGTATTCATTTTTTTTCACAGTAAAATCATAGATTTGCATACGCTTGACACGGATAATAAATTGCGATACATCCTATGCGAGTTAAATTCGGCACGCTGAGGGTTAATTGCAGTGATGTCATCGCATCGCAATGTCAACGCTGACATTACATTGTTAGAAAATCGATTTATGCATTATATGCTTGGATTATTTTAAAAATTATAGGTCATTAATGGCATTACGGTAATAAAAACATTTATTGCTCAACGACGATTGAACGATTTGTGCGATCGGTTAAAATGTACGTATTAAAAATAATTATTAAAAATTATGGTTACATCATTTTGTAATTTTAAACCATGATTTCACGGCAAAACTACGTGGTTTTGTAAGTAAACATTTAATAGAAATTCAAGAGTGCAAGATTGCATCAGTCATGATGGATGACAACTGCGTTTGTATGTTTTTTTTTTTATTTTGTCTAGTTACGTAATTGCAATTTAAAACACTTGTTAATGACAGTTACGTATATGTAACAGTAGAGCAATGTTTTGGAAAACAAAAAAACGTTACGTGCCCATAAAATACGTTGTGAAACGCGTTGTCGGGGGTTAGGAGCACGTACAAAATTGAGAGATACGTTTTCTCCTGCAAAAAACGAAATATATAAACAAAAAAAATCGCGTCATCTCGTTCTCTTGCGAACCGCTACCTCTATGAGTGACAGAGACAATAGAATGACGACACGTTTTAAAGAGAGTTACATTATAATGCTATAAAATATTTTACGTAAATAATTTAAATGTAATATTTATTTTTATTTTGTTCGGAAAGAAGCTTTAAACCCATTGTACTCGAATGCCGCCATAAAAGCGGCATCGATGTTTTCCGTATACTTCGAATGCCGCCCCTAATGGCGGCATGCAACAAATCAATTACGTATCATTTATTAAAATTATTATTTTAGATTTTTAATATTCACTATATTTAAAAACAATGATAATAATAATTTATTAAATAACACGTATTGAGGACTTAAAAAAACTTCGAATGCAAAAGGTTAATCATAGAATACTGGAAGAAATAATATAACTCATTTTTATTTGATTGATATATTGATTTTTGATTGAAAATAAAAAAAACCTGAAAATTCCTAGTTCAAATGGTTTAAAATTATTCGATATCAATAAAAAAAAAAACACTTTCTATGATGAACTTTTTTACAGTCAACCCTCCTATAGCGCCGAGATGTAAAAACTAGGGGCATAGAATATATTGTGTTTTTTAACCCAGCCGTACCGATGGGGTCTATTGGGTACTCCTTCATTTTGATTTTTCTCGAATGACTCTTTTATTGTAAATCCTACTGCCACATTTTTTTGATATTTGTCTGAAATGTCTAAAGAATAAATATTAGATCGATACTCGCTGCTGTTACTACGCGCGCGACGTTTTTTCTCGCTCGCATCCGGTAGGATGTGCATATTTATTTATTTTATTTTAAAGACAATGCGTGATGGGCATTACAGAATAACCCAGGTCGCCAATCACGCATAAAAACATAAATAGAATAGGAGAAAAAAATATTGAAATAAAGAAAATAATGTGTAAATAAAGATAAAAAAGTACTATATGTTAAAAAGAAAAAAACAAAACTGTCATTAGTTGATCCCGTTATATGAAATCATAAAATCCTCATACAAAAAGATCAACGAAATGGCGATATTTGATCTTAAATAAATCCATACATTTGGCCAAGTGGTTAAGCAGGAGTGATAGCCTGGTTACTGGAGAGTCCTGAGAGCACCTGTCCTCGCATTTGGCGGAAGAAAAAGCACACGCGAACGAGCTCGATGGTAGTGAGGTGGCGCCCATAAGGGCAACTCCCACAGGACAAGGGTACAATGTACTGCGCCAGCCAACAGCTTGAAGAAGTGCTTTGCCAAGTAAATCGACCTTCTTTTTTCGAGGGATACATACCCCAGGCAGCCCTGTACCCATGCACTGGGGTATAAACTTGGGTAGAAACCAAACTCCCTCATGTAGAGATACCTAAGAAATTTCTTTGTATTTTCTCCAATCTGAGGGAATTCGAGGCGTCATAAGGCGCCCATATAATGGAACCTGATTCGAGCAAGCTCCGAACCAATGCATCGTATAGCACTCGTATGACTAAGGTGCTACGTATGTGATGAGAATTTCTCAAGACGAAGCCCAACATTCTTGATGATCTCAAACACACGTCCGATACATGTAAATTAAATTTTAAATTAAAATCAAACAAAATACCCAGATCTTTAACAGACGATTGCTTAGGAAGAGTTACGTTGCTCCAAGTCTGTAATTAAAGATGATGGGCTTCTTTGATTTAGAAAATGTCATTGTTTGACATTTTCCAATACTTAATGGAAGACGATTCGATATTGACCAATCGTGCAAGGAATCGATGTCCAGCTGCAACGAAAGGGCATCTTCCACTGAAGTAATAGATCTAAATATTTTTAAGTCGTCTGCAAAAGTGAAAACTTACTGAAGGACCCGATGAATACTAATACGTATAAATAAGATAAATAATAGAGGTCCTAAATTTGACTCCCCTGTAGTGTACTGAAGGTGTAGATGCCAGGGCATACGACGTTTGGGAGTCGTATGTCACATATTGTTTCTCTGTGAGGTAACCTGAAAGAAACGTACGATTATCTGGAAAACTCCAAACTATCCACTTCAAAAAATGAGTCTAGCATGATTGACTTTATCAAACGCTTTTTCAAAGTCGTTATAGATAACGTCGACTTGGACCCCCTTATCCAATGACTTAGACATAAATTTGAAAAATCAAGAAGGTTAGTGACTGTTGAGCGTCCAGGCCGAAATCCATGAAGCTCATCGATAATTCTACATTCAATGTGGTTAAATATATATTTGTGCAGAATCATCTCAAACAACTTGGCAGGTCCGGACAGAACAGCCACTGGCCTGTAATTGGCGACATTCGACTTGTCTCCTTTTTTAAAAATGGGAGTGACTTTGGAATGCTTCCATAAGTCTGGAAACTGGGACAATTTTAGCATATAATACATATAATGTATAACTATTTTTATTCTTAGAAAAACGCATAAAAAAATATTGTACTGGTGTATACATATATGATAGTACAGCCAGCCCTCCTAAAGCGCAGAGGGATCACGCTATAGAAGATTTTGTAAATTAAACTAAACTCTAAAACAAAAAAAAAAATTCATACACTAATCCTAATGACCTTGTTCTATTTTTGGTTTGTTCACGATCACATGTTATTTTTATTGTCAACCATAGGGCATTGATTTATTATACATATTTACGAAATATATTAGCCCTTTGGTTGCCGGGCCTTCTGGGATTACTATTCCAGAAATACCACGATTTTTTAATTAATATTTAAAAAGTAAAAATATGTTGTTTAATTTATAAATGTACTGTAGCGGCGGCGTTGTATGCGTTGCACGTGTTGTTTAAAAAATGTTATATACCCCTGAAGCAATTACCCTACAGACGGTTTAAAATGTATTACTACGATTTCAGATCCGTCGGATCCCGGCAATTCTCGCTAATGTAGAAAAATCCGATATATCGGATTTCGGCAATCAAAGGGTTAATGGACCTAGAAAATTTAGCGTTTTATATAAAATGTGGATCTAGAAGGAAACGCTATAGTAGGGACTGTCGCACACGCCGCTTTAAATCAAGGAGGGCTATAGGAGGGTTTACGTACATCCTTAGAAACAATAAGGAATATATACGATTTTTTTTATATTAATTAAGTTATCTGAATTGGCATTTTTAACCCTATACAATCCTTTAATTATTCATCAAAACGATCAGCTGTTTTTTTTTATTAATTTTGAGAGTAAGTGACACGCCGACGATTCAGCGCGGACCAAAACCCGTCATTTCGGCGCCGAATAACTTATTATTTATCATTCATTTTTCACGATTTACTTATTATTAATTCTCCGCGAGAGATAATAATCACAACAGCTAAAAAGTCTCGGTTATACAGCCTCCATATTCGTGTCTGGCAGATATTAATTATAAAAAAATAATTAAAATTAAAAAGGTATACTGGGCTATAGTGAATAGAGTGAATCGCGTCGGTCAAGAGATGTCGCTAGTATGCAATGAACGCATTATTAGGTATATATGGAATTTCCGCGTATCTCATTGCAATAAAGCATGCAAAAACGGAACTAGACGCGTTTTGATGTATGGTTTCACTTAATAACCTATCCCATTTTGCATCGTAGAAACACAGTCCGACCCCAAAAAAAAAACAATCCAATATCAATCATCAACATTTTTTCTATGACCCTGTACGTCCAAATCTGTGCTTCCACGTGATTTATCGTAGTTTTTTACCCATAGTAATTTGCATATTTCTACGCTAAGTATCGGTCACGTGGCCACCGTGCATATGGCGTGTTGACACGTGTGAAAATCCCTAAACACAGACACGCACAACCCCATTACAATTTTCCGTTTTTTTTTTCCTAGTATTCGTATGCGGGTCAAAAACGCCATTAAACGCCATCAATGTCAAAACAGACACAGACAACCGTGCAATTTTCATCGACGATAAGACACAATGGCAATAATGATCGATGCAAATAAAAATAAATTGAAAAACTGTGTTCATCACAGTCATGCTTTTGATTATATCACCTAGATAATGTTTCTTCGGCGTTCACCATTTAATTGCATAATGCCACCGGGAGAAAGTGCAGCGCATAAAATGCGTGCGTTTCAATTCTATTGTTTTAATTGTTGCGAAAAAATGGTAATCTTTGCAAATTGCGAAATAATTTATATTAAAATATCAATTATCTACTATAGTCATTACTAGCGTCGGATTAGATGGAAAACTACTAAAAAGTGACATTTATGAGTAAACAAATACTGTGAATATTAATAATAACTATTTCTAGCAAAAAAAACAACGATTTATCGTTGTTTGGCAGTCAACGGGTTAATCGGTATGTAAATATATCTTATTCAAGACGTCGGCTATTTTTATAACTGTATTAAACCAAAAAAACAATATTATTTATTGCACACGGAAAATTGTATACAACTGTGAACAACGATATATCGTTGTTTGTCAATCAGAGGTTAATCCTTATGTAAATAATTATTTATTGAAGCAAAAACAATATTGATTTTAGATACGGAAAAGTGTATACAACTGTGAAAAACGATATATCGTTGTTCGGCAGTCAGAGGGTTAATCGTTATGTAAATAATTAATTAAAAATATCGTATATTTTTTATAACTGTATTGAAGCAAATACAATATTGTGTTTAGATACGGAAAAGTGTATACAACTGTGAACAACGATAAATCGTTGTTCAGCAGTCAGAGGGTTAATCGTTATGTAAATAATTAATTAAAAATATCGTATATTTTTATAACTGTATTGAAGCAAATAAAATATTGTTTTTAGATACGGAAAAGTTTGAATATTTATTGCTAATGCAAAAAAACAACGATTTATCGTTGTTCGGCAGTCAAAGGGGCTAATCGTTGTTGAAATACTATATTGGAAATGTAGTTTATATTTTATCAATGTATTTAAGCATAACATATTTTCGTTTTAGAACCCAACCAAGCTGAAAAAATATTTTTATTGGAAATTATATTTTAAAATCCAATAAAAATCCCTTCACCGCCCAATTAAAAAAAAATATATACTTAAATAATAAACTGGAGTAATTATCCAAAAAAAATCTAAGAAAGTTTATCGCACTTTCCCTAAACATTTTTTTTTCTTAAGAAGAACTTCACGAGATCGTTGAATCCATTCCACAATTTCAAGATATTAAAAGATGATCGATTAAGCATTTAAAGGAAAATATAAACGACGATATATCGTTCGTGATATGATTGATGTCATTGACGTAATTTTTATCAAAAAATATGAAAAAAACACCGAATATCATTAAGTTTCTAAAATTTAGAAACTATTATTTTGTGTCTCTTGAATATTTATATCCACTTTATTATATTTAATATTTGTATTGAGGTAAGAAAACACACATCAAATATTTCTATTGATCCCTGGCCCTGTGTACTACATTGATATAATTAAAAACTTTAAAATGAGGACATTCTATATTGTTGTGATTGCGATAGCGGCTTGAATTCATCAGGGGAATGACTCGTTAGTCACGCGATTAGAATTTGGGGTAGGTAACCTCTTAATCCTCTATAGAGCAAACATGATTAAATTTTGAATCATTAAATGGACTATGAATCCATATTTTATTTATTAGTGTACTCATGATTCAGAGTAAGATCTCATTAAAAAATACGTTAAATATTAATGGACAGACGTTATGGCCCTAGTGGCCACAGGGTGTGGCCAAGCATTTTTGTTGTTTATATTAGGGGCAACGAAAAGTAATCAAAATTTCTTCGATGAGCTCATTCACAATCACGTAAGTTTTGTTATTACGTTAAAGCTATGGTTGTATATTTTATTTTTCAGTATTTTTTTTCCTATCAAAGGGGGAAATATGTCAAGGCCAACAATAGAAGAATTTTTAATTCTGATACTAAACAAATGTCATCGGTGGTTTAAATAGTTTAAAAATGGAAATAGGAATCTCAAAGATGTCGCACGAAAAGGACGACCCTAAAAATCAGCTGATGATATCCTGAAGGCGATGGTGGATTCAGATCCTTGTCAAATAATTGAGGAATTATCATTGAAGATTAGCTGTCCATGGTCTACTGTTCAGGATCATCTTTGTCGCATAGGGAAATTGTAAAGGCAAGGAATTTGCGTTCCTCGTGAATTGACAGAGACGGCGCTCGATCAACGGCGTACCATCTGCGCATGTCTTTTGTCTCGGTATGAAGCCGATCCGTTTTTGCGGCGAATTGTATCTGGATCTGATGATTTGGAGAAAAAAAAACAATGGCTTTTTTCCGGAGAAGTACCTGTTCCGACCCCTCGACCAACACTAACAAAAAAGAAGGTTCTTGTTTGTGTGTGGTGGGATTTTTCTGGAATTATACACTATGAATCTATGGTCAGAACGTTACAGCGACAGTGTATTGTGAATAACATGAGCGAATGAAAAAAGAGCTCATAAAAAAACGATCTGTTTTAGTCAACAACAAAAAAAGGATCCTTCAACACGATAACGCTGCAAGAATAACACAGGATAAAATAAGGGAGCTTGAATTGGAACTTTTAACTCATCCATTCATATTCAACGGATCTCGCGCCGTCGGATTACCACTGTTTCAGATCGTTAGAGCATACATTAACACGTTGCGGTCCGGGGGACTCGAAAACGCGTCCTCGCGGGCCAACGTAGGAAGTAGGACGTTTCGTGTCATCGTTGGCGCTGATGTTAAACAAAAATCATTTATATTTTATTGATACGCAGACCTCACTTACATAGACATAACCTTTCTCAACACAACAAAAAAAAATATTGACGTAACTAAAATGGTATCAGAGTTACATCGATTTAACTGAAGTGCCAGCAAAACTCGTCGCGGAATCCAGCGGGTCGGAATGTGTTAAGAAGTGAAAACGCATTTTGATTACTTTTCGGTTCCCTAATACATATATTTTAATGTCGAAATTAATGGAATAATATCGTATAATAAAATATGATCCTTAATTGTCCTTGTTGGGTGATAGACAAGGCTAGAATGGCTATAAATACCTGGATACAGACATAACAGCACGACGTAAGCTGCGAAAAATTACCTGTGAACAAAGAAAAAAATGTTAAATTAATGAATGCGGTGTTAATTATTTCAAAAACGACGCCCACTACTCGGGCCAATGTTTACAAACATTGCACTCCATTGTTGAGATTTCAAGGTCTGTGCAAAATGTAGATTGTTGTATTGCCATTCGACCTTGAAAAATCATAATCTGATGCATAATCCGACGCCCAGCGTCGGATAAACGAAACCGCCGCGCTATAAAATGTTGCACTGCGTGAAAATGCGGAGTTTTCCTTAAACGGAGTTATGCGAAAAACTGGAAAACGTTGAATTATTGATAACGGCCGAGTAAGCGATTGCGCAAAGCCGCGACTCGAGAGACATTTTATAAAATTCGCATAGCTATGCGGCGACGGATCGAAAGGAAAATTGCGGAAAAATCGATAAATTCATCATAGCCTTACGAAATGTGGAGCTGTGTCGCACAATGTCAAGTTCGTTCAATAAATACATTAAGACAATTAGTACTGATTACTCAAAGTTGACGTCTGTATCAATTGTACGGCTTCTGTGCCAATAACAAGGTTTTTTACGCAACCGCAATCAAAAAAACGTGCAGTGGATCCAGGGTTGTTCAAAGGATCTCCCAAAAAAAAAAACGATAAATGCGGGAATGTTATATTTTGTCATCTAATCGTAAAATAAAAAAGCAATATTTTTTTTTCCAAAATTTAGCGTTTTCCCCCCTTTTTGTATTGAAATCTAGACACGGCTGTGTTGTCAGTTTGTCTGGATCTAATTTTAATATTAGGCTATATTTTACGTGCCACTTAATAGTCACAATGGGAAATTCCAGGCCCTTTCTGATCACTTAATTTTGCACGCATTTTGCAGCATAAAAAATAAACAACGATATATCGTACTTCAGCGTCGAAAGGGTTTATTCATTGATAGTGAAATATGGTGTGATTCTTTTGACATGCGCTTAATAAAGAAATGTAAGATTTTACCACTGTTGGGATCTATAATTTTACCTTCTCGACTGTCTCCAGGCAAGTAGGAGAGGGTTTGCCTTTGTATACGTTCTCATCTTCTTTGTGATTATCAACCTTGTCGCACAATAGCATTCTTATCATCATGGGAAATTCCTCATGGAAAAGGTACACTAAACAAAAGGACAATGAGCGAAAGTATGGAGATTAGACCGTTTATCGGTCAACAGTTTAGGGTTTTCCTTCCCAGGGATATATAGGTTCTGATGAGAAATCCGTTAGAGATCAGATATGTATTTATTTATTTGACTACGATGGATCGATGGCATAACAGAAAGATTCCAAAGCGCCATACACCCATATAAAGATTCTAAAGATGCAAAGAGTATGAGTCTCTCACGCTAATATTCCTCCAGTGTCAAACCACGACACTGGTTACTTTTAATATTATTTCAGTTGGAATGAAATTTATATTATTTGTTTTATAAATATTTATTCAACGATAGATGTTATTAAATTAATTAATCCCTCCTCTTACACACCCCCTTGGCCAGTGTTATAAAGAATTCCCTAAATTCATATATTTTTCATCGGACACCTATCCGACTATTAACTTAGATCAGTCGCAGTTAACATACATTATTGACGTAATAAAATTATGGTTAGAAATTAGACTATTTATATTAACACTTTACAGTCCGATGACGCGTTTTCGCGTCATAGCAAATCTTGGCTATAAGTCGGCTCACGCGTTTTTGCGAACTAAACACATTGATAGCGTGCAAGCGTGATATAGAAGTTATTCGAGAGATCTTTTTTATCAATATATTTTTCTCCGTACATTCCATACGAGTGAAAATATTTAGCGTAAAATTGGAGGACTGTAAATTGATTATAACATCCATATTTTTTAACTTATTGGCCTATATGACAATTTTATTTATTACTGATCTAAATTATTTGCGAGTTTAAGTATTTAATATATTTAATATTCAACATTGTTATTATACAGTCAACTCTCCTATAGCGCTCCCTGTTATAGAGCGGCGTATACGGTAATCCCTCCTATAGTGCTGCCTTCTGTAGGGTAATAGGGTAAATAAAAGCCTATACCTTTTGATTGACAACAAAAGGCGCTACAGTAAGGTTGACTTTGTTTTTTTTGCATCAGGACTATAAAAAAACGACGAATACGAGAACGGTAGATCAGGGCTCTACGTAGGTGCAAATTTTCGCATTGAATCCACGATGATTGTGGCTGACATAGGTGCGATACTTAAGGCATACGTGTTAAAAATTTGCACGTGCTCAATTTGTATAATCATTTTCACATAGTCGCAAATTTTAATTCACGAATGCGACCGTGACTGCAAAAATATGAACGTGACCCTCGGGAATAACACACAATCGCCAACTGTTAAAAACTACAAGAGGTTAACAATAACAAAGATCCAGGCGCGATGCGAAAAAAAATCATAAAAATGAAGTCGTCGCAGAATCGCCAAGGTTTTCTTCCGTCATCTCATCGTTTGAACCAGGTTGAATGACTTTGGAAAACTAGTTCTTGTTGCATCCTTGTCCGGCGTGCATACTTCTCATTTAGTTTATTACAGGAAAAATGATTACAAGATTAGCATTGCAATTCTCGGAATCATTAAGCTGCACATATCGTTAACAATACATATAACGAACTAGCAGATGATGACTTGTTTTATATAAAAAAAAATATTGTTTAGACTCCATTTGGTTATTAAAAAATAAATGATAGATGAAGTCAATCTTTGAAACGCTTTGTCCATCTTTCGGACACATAAAAGGATTAAGGAATATTTTGCATATTATTTGTAAATGCTAATTGATTATAGATCGAATGAAGAACATGTTATAAAAAAACAGCATAAATAATAATAATGAACTCTATACAAAATAATGATTGTTTTCAACGTGACGCTTATTTCAATGAAGTTGGAAACACTGGGTTTTTTATTATTGCGCCATGAGTTTGACGTCTGCATGGTTTTTATTAATAATTATTATGGTTTTATTCATATTTTTGCAATGTCTTATTATGTTATATTTAATAAATTAATTAATTAATGCGACAGATAGACAAAAGTTAATGGGTAACAGGGTTTACCAGCGGGGTTTCTCAGGTAGACCCCCAGGGGGTCTATGAAAGTTTGAAAAAGGTCTAGTGTTCCAGGGGTTTATTGGAGGTCGATGATTATTCTATTCTAAAATTTTATTCCTAATATCACTGTTCAAAATATTTAAGATGTTTAGCAACTTCATGTCGTTTTACATTTGTGCATTAAAGCAATAAACACAATTAAATTTAGGGCTTTAAATGATCGCCTTTTTGTTCAATTATGCGAATATAGTGATGAACTAACAATTGACTTCATACGGAAGTTCGTTGGTTGTCGAAAGGCAATTGTTTGCCTTTCGACATTTCGTTTCATTGAAATCTTTAATTCTGTAAATTTTCACATAAAACTTTGGTACAATTTCCAATAAAAATATTTGTGATTTGATATTCTATGGATGATACGTGCAAAGAACTCAAGGGGCCGCCTTATATGCATCACTGCTGTAGACTAGAAAAAAAAATGAAGGGGTCTATGAAGAAAATCATTTAGTTAAAGGGGGTCTATGAAGTGAAAAGTCTGTGAACCCCTAATATACAATATGACTGAAAAGAACTCTACGGTATTACAGAAACGTGTAGAGTAAATATACGTTGAAAAACGATTAATCGAATTTCTAATGTACATACTAAAATATAAGATAAGTTCCTAAATATATATTGGCGTAAATTGAATCTATCATTCCCGCATTCATAGTTCTTTTTTTATAGTTCAGATCAAACAGGTATTATTTGTTATAGGAAAATACGATAAAGTCAGCCCTCTTATAACGAGGAAATTAGGACCACGTTATAGAATACAAAGAACCTATAAAATTGTGGAACTTTTGGAAATTTAACAAAATCAATACATCGATAATTTTCCATTCGCATATTTTAAAAGTCCTTGCTCAATGTCAAATGTATTTAGTTATTTTTATTGTTAACCAAATGGCATTGACA
>JAGXCT010034325.1:23261-35040 GCA_022495035.1 Philopotamus ludificatus
TTCAGTATTATTGATATATAAGTGAAAAAATGACTTAAAACGATGAATTCTTCATTTTAAAAAAATGGATTTTTCTAAGAATAAACATAGTTGTTCATGATATATATTAGTATAAAAATCCAAAATATCGATCAAATTTTGAATTTTCCTACAAATTAATGCGTCGCGCAAATGACGTGTGCACAAAGCGACGGCCAGCCGCAAATGAGCCACGCGCGCCGCAGAGTTCACCTCCCACTCTGACCCGTGTGCGGTTTCACTCGCCCTTGCACATGCGCAATGTTTTTTCTCGCTCGCATCCGGTACGGAGCAAATAGAAACGCATATTGATGATTTTTTTTTGCAATTGCGGACAATAATGATTTATTATATTTATTCTTTAGAGTTTTTTTATCCAATATTAGAAATCGATTACAGAATATTCCAGCAATCATATTCTAGCGAAAATTTAAAATCCAAATTATTACTTAGTATAAAAAATAATTATATATTCGAATCATATGCGTTTGTCATGCGATGCATGAGCATTATATGCCGGCGAAAAAAAATCCGTAGAATATGCATTTCGTGACATCTCAAACACGATAAGATTCAATTGGCTTTGAATGGCATCGGCAAGGACTTTTCAATGAAAACATGCTTGAAATATTAAATACACGAAAATACACATCATCGAAACACTGTTGTCGCATTATGAAACGCCATCGAATTTGCATCCGAGTGCTGCGATCCCACGCCTCGATATTATATAATATTAGCACGGTCGTGTTAATCGGGTGTGATTAATGGAATAGAAATATCGCATGCTCGTACAAATCACTGGAAACAATGCCAGGGAACAGAGTGAGACCAAGGCCAGCATCTCGGGTGATGGTCTGCGAAGATAGAGCGAAGGAGAAGGCGCCTATGACGTGATGATGGACCGAACCTTGGAAGACTTATGAACGAAATTCAATATACAGAGGACAGACAAAGGAAAATGCCGCCCACCGAACCACGTAATAATTTATGAGATCATAAAAGTGCCATCTATTTTTTTTTCTCGTTCTCACAGTATAATGAGCGGCTCTGTGTTACTTAATTAGGTAGAAAAAAAATATCAAAGCTAAGAAAATTTTAACTGATTTTTATAATTTAATTTATACGTCATGAATGTATTAAATTGGCAATAAAAATAATATTGAGTTGTTGACCTAATTGCGTAATAAGAAAAATTAATAGGTTTGATATTAAAAATATGTAGAATTTCCTCTCTTCTCGAAAAATTCTATCCCTAGATTTACGCGGATTTTTTTGCGCAGTTTTGAAAAACCAAAGAAAAACATTTTTCAAAGCACCTAATAATTGATTCTAAGATAATACACAAAAAAACCTATCGATTCTTATTTTTTAGTTTTCAAGTAAAATACGTGATCAGAAAGCAATCAAGAAAACAAGAAACAGGACCAAAGCGAAATACATCGGAGTTGGAAGAATCGAAGTCAGTGTCGAAACAGTACAGAGAAGGTCCAGGGAAGTTGGTTTTATGGCAAGATCACCACCGGTGAAAAAAACACTTCTCCTGAAACAAATGATCCCTAAAAGACTCCAATAGACAAAAGTTTACTAGACCTGGACTGAAGAGGACTGGAAGAAAGTTATCTTCTCTCATGAAAGCAAATTTAACTTGTTTGGCTCGGATAGCATTCAGTAAGTAAGAAGGAAAACAGGAGAAACCCTTGTTGAGTTATGCATCAGGACTATAGGGAAGCATCCGGCAGGGAAAATGGTTTAGGGATGATTTTCTTATCATGGAGATTTAAGCGATTATAAAACCAAGCCATGGGGTCTAAACGGTAAAAGCTTTTTTTAACCATTTACTGTAAAAAAGTATTGTAAAAAAACATGTAACAAACAAACTTTAAACTAAAACTTTAAATCGTGTATTTTTATTTGGAAATATTATAAAAACCCGAGTTACTAGTGCACTTAATTAGAAAAATCCTTTCCATAAGGAATTAATCGAAAAATTTACTAGATACTCTGAAAGGGATTAAAAAGGCAGTCTCTCCATAATCTCCAAATAAAGGACGAGCTTACTTCTGATGATGCAAAAAGGGCAATGCAATTTTTACAAAAAACGGGATAATTTAATCAAATTTATATATACCTGACCAGGTATATAATGCCGATTGAACTGGATTATACTAGAGGAAAATGACTAGCAGGACTTATTTATCCAAATCCAAAAAAACTTCAAAGTTTTTTTCAAGGTAGCAAAGAATCGAGTGTTGATATTATTATCTCTGATCAACCTCTAGCCAAGTTCATTGAAGGATATAAACATGGAATATAATCATGTACATTGTAAGGTTGACAAGAAGGCTTGGATGACGACATCAACAACTCCAAACACAGTCAGTTCTCGACTTACGCGATTATTTGGCTTTCGCGTAAGTCAAGGAGAGCACAAAATTTAGCATTTTTGCCAAAAAATATGTTTTAATTTTAAAGGATAAATGAAAATAATATAGATAGATCGATTTCGCGTTTTTCAAAAATCGCGCAAGTCAGAAATACGTAAGTCAAGGACTGACTGTTTTTGAAAAAAAAAAAATTTTTAAATTGTTATTTTTACGCGGTTTTCTTATAAACGTCATTATTTAATGGAACGTATCTACCGCGTAAATCGAAGGATAGGTGTATAACAGTTTATGGAATCTAGATCTAAAATTTGATTACGTAACGGCTTCACGTTCTTGATTCAAGATCTTGCGTTTAAAACAAGGATCCAACGGTAGTTTTAATAATTTTACTATTAAAACACCATCAATTGTGTGGCATTAATTCTGGGACGATATATCTGGGAACGATGAAAGCTGAATTATTTATCATTGTTCTTATGGGTGTTTGAAACTAGGCTAGGTACGTGAAACCTCGTTTTTACGTTGATTTTTTTGAAAGCACCTATAAAAAACGTAGTTAGAGGAAAAACGTAGATTTAGGGTAAGAAAAAAAATTGAAACTTATAATTTTTGGAATCTTCTCGTCGTTCCAATTTTAATAATAGTATTTGTACCTGATATTTGCGGTAGTAATGTTTGGAAGATTATTCCCAAGTCTAATGGCTGCAGATTCACTAGTACAATTAGAGGGGAAAGGGCTTATTTTATATTCTCAATGTTAAATTTGTTGGATGAGGAGGACATATATCTAGGAATACGATATTTTTTCTTTTCTTAGCTCCCAATCAAAGCATCTGAGCTTAAAATTTATAAAAATTAGTATGCTAATAAATTTATTTGAATTTAAAAATAAAACGAGATCGTAAAAATTGAACGTAAATAGAGGGAAAACATGAATACCGGGGTTTCAATGTACTTATAATACGCAATTTCAATAATAGGCTTCAAATACGGCTAGCAATGTCAAGGTACGCCAAACAAAAATATGAATTGGACATAACCCGTGAAATTCTAAATTTTACCATTCACCGTGTAAATCGAGGGAAACTGTTACAAATTATTTTAACGAAGCGAACCGTTAGGCATAATACACACACACCACGCGTTATATTGAAAAAGGACAAAACCAGTCGACGAACATGGCAAAACAGTATTATGGTTATATGCGCATGCGCAATAAAATTACTCAAAAAAAATATCAAAGAGGTCAACCGAAAGGAGAACAAACCACATTATGCAGACATGCATCGACTCGTGCGTCAAACGTAACGCGAAATCTGAAGTGCTTCGACCACGGCGACAATAAATGCTGAAGAATTTGCATAGTGCGCAGTATTTTCGAATCAATTTATGCAAACAAATAACGGGGAACGAACAATGGTCAAAGGTAAGCATCGTGCAATTTTTCCACAAAAAAACAACGATGATTTGATACTTGGAATTAAATAACGTCGACTGATAGCGACGCTAATTTTAATCGATATAATTGCACGAATTATGGCAGTGAGATCGCGATTGTTAATTGGCGATCGGGGATTGAGACCCTTCAAAAGATTGGCAATCGAGGACACTCAATAAAAACTATATATACCTCAGTTCTCGATTTCTAAGTAAAGTCCTTTAATTTATGAATCTACTACTTCTAAGGTATCTAAGATAAGCTAACACTTTTACATGGTGGAAATTCTGCTAGAGATCGCAGAATCAAACCACATCCAATATACCACAACGAAACCCTAAGAGCCCTAAAGTATGTTCCTAAAACATGATTACCTGTCATTTGGAAATCTAACCAAAGAGCATGGATGACTCGAGAAAGTTTTGAAGATTGGTTTTTTTTGGTAAGTTTTTAACCTAGCCCTGCCGATAGGGTCTATTAGGAAACCCAGGTTTTTATTTTTTTGGCTACATGTCAAAAACCTTTTGTATTTGTCTAAAAAAGTTCAAAGAATAAATATTATAATAATTTATTGTCCGCAATTGCGAAAAATAAAATAAAAACAAGAATATACGTTTTTATTCGCTCCGTACTGGATGCGAGCGAGAAAAAACATCGAGCAAGTGCGAGTGAATCCGCACACGCGCCAGAGTGGGAGGCGAACTCCGCGGGGCGCGCGGATCAGTTGCGGCGGGCCGTCGCTCTGTGCGTACGTCACTTGCGCGTCGCATTCGTTTGTAGCGTGAATAACTATTTTATATTGACTTGAAATCCTTGGGGTATATTTTCATACATTCATTTCATACAAAAAAAACCCAAAAAGAAGATGAAAATATAAAAATAATATTTATTCATCCGAACACAACTTCTATTATTCAACCAATGGAAGTGAAGTTGCTATATCTATCATGAGTAGAGTACACCAACTGAAGAAGTTGACGTAGTTATTCAAGATCAAAAAACTAAATTTAAATGAAGAGGAAGAGGATTTCGTTTGATTAACAGTCAAAACGATGTATGGATGGAACTTGAGGACGGTCAAAAATAAGATTTATTTTTCAGAAAAAGAGGAATTAATTGAACAACAAAAGCAATTTCTTCGGAAACTGCGAAGATATGTGGATATTTAAATATGATACGGGATGGATTAGCGCTGGTCTCGAAGCTCAAGAATCTAATCCTGTACGATCTGCGAAAGTTTACTTACTACACTTTAATTCATGAAGAAAAGAAAAGGTCTGAAAGACAATTGGCACTGGAGCGATACTTGAAGTAGTTCGTCCTTTAACATATGTATGTAGATTCTGTCATATGCAATATGTTCAATAAGTATGTGCGATCTCGACTTACGCGACTTTTCGACTAAGTAAAAAACTCAGTAAGTCCTCGACTTACTGTATTCACTTAATATTCGCATTTTCAAATTGCTGTTTTTTCTTAATTTATCCAATAAAACGTCGATATATTCATACTGGTGTTAATCCGTAACGATCGTTAAGTCCGTTTTTTTTTTCATCTTTCCGGCCCGGCGCTTCCGGTTCCGTTGGCGGTCGATTATGCTGTGTGTGAGCGAAGCAAAAAATCCGTGATGATAATTAAATGTTTCGTAATGCGTCGCAGATGATTCTGCACTAACTTCCAATACCATAATTACAATATACGCATATTATATTCACATTCTAAAATGGAAAGTGAATGCAGCACGTTTCTCTTTTTTCGGATATAAAGAGGTCGGTATGTCCGCGGAAGCACGACAAGATGACATCACGGAAACGTAATAAAATGAAATAAAATAATAAAAAAAAAAACTGACCAACAATAGAGCAGATTCCCTGCTGTCCGCTGGCGAAATGCGGCAACACAATATTGCAAAGAGCGTTTTAACATTTAGTACCCTACTTGAAGTCCGCATTGTTCACGTCTTTTAATACATTTCTAACAATCTCTTCTTCATCATCGATGCCACATGTCTGAAGCATGTGACCAGTTTCATTCGAACGATTTTCAAGAGATGTTGCACGGTCTCTTCCGCGATTCTGAAGAACCGAATAAATTAGCCATCATAATCTGTCGGGGATGGATAGTACTCAGATGGACAGTATTCGATAGATGTAACATGTAGAGATCATTATCTATTAGAGGTATCCATAAGTAATGTCGTTTAATTTCAATTTTTCTTATACTTTATTTAACTTTACTTATACAAAATAATTTCCCATAATATCTAAAACCTTCTGCCACCTTTCTTTCAAATCATCCATGCCCTTGTAAAACTCTGCGGGTTTGACTGAAAATAGTCTGAAAGGACTATATTCACCTCTTCTAAGGAATTGTAATTTTGATCTCTTAGAAAATGTTCCATAGAACGAAATAAGTAAAAAAACAGACGGTGCGAGATCCGGCGAGTATGGAGGATGCAACAGGGTGATCTATCCAAGATCCTGAACTTTAGCACACGTCAATTTCGCAACATGAGGTCACGCGTAAATGCGTGTGGGACCCAAACACCTTCTTTTTTAATCTTTCCCAACTTCTTTAGGATCCTCTGAGTACTAGACCAGGATGTACCGACTTTTTCCGATAATTTTTCAATGTCAGCATCGGGTCGTCTTCGATTGCAGAATTCACGGCTGCTTCATTCGCCTGGACGTGTCGTACACTTCGAGGCTCGTTTTCCAAACACAAATCACCATATTTAATTTTTTTGAACCATCGTAGGCATTTCCTGCCATCCAATATATCACCGTAAATCTTGTAAATATCCTTCATAGCCTCTGTCGCTTTATTTTTCAAATGATATTAAAAAAAGTATACAGCTCCGCAGATGTTGTTCCGACGGACACGTCTCTCCCATTGTCGTCAGAGGGATAAAGAAACCGTTTTGTTTTGTCTAAAGGCTACGAGAAGGCAGCCGCTACACAAAAGAAACTTATAACACATCCTGACTGTCTAACAGACTGTTGGAGACCATTTTTAAAGATGGCGCATCGAAAAAACGACATTACTTATGGGTACCCCTAATATAATAATAGCGAGACCAAATGAGGAAATTCGTAGAGGAACTAAAGTAACATTAAAGCATGCTGCGTTTCACTGAAGAGCACTTAAGGGGTATTTAGAAGACACGTGCGACGCTTGACTCAAAATACAATAGCTCGTTCTAAATGATTGGTTCTCAAAGTGGACTTATAAGGGAGCGTTGATGGGTACAAAACTTCGGTTAAGGCTTCTAGATCTAGAATAGACATAAACACATAGGTATCCAAGAATAAACGCATAAAAACAGTGAAAAAAGAAGAGAAGATCGAAAAAGCAACGAAATCCAAGATATTATTGATACGACAGACCTCTTCTAGATCCGATAGGTCCAAGAACTAAGGAAAAAAATAAGTAAATGTCCAGCAGTGGAGGCACAAAATCACTGCAGAAGAAGCAGTGACGAGCGCATCTTCAACTGAAGACTGAAGAGCACTAAAGTGGCATCTGGTGATGATGATTTTTTATTGCTTTTAGTTTGCCATTCGCGTGCTCACCGTTGTTGAAGTTGCCTTCGTCGACATACCTCTTCTGGATCCGATAGGTCCAAGAAAGCATAGAATGAAAAAAATTGAAATACATGTCCAGTAGATGAAGAGCGCATCTTCAACTGTAGACTGAAGAGCATTTAAGTGGCATCTGGTAATAAAATTGGACGCCAAACTTAGATGGCCAGATTGAGTGGTTGGCTTGTTGAAAAATGTCATGTCTAAAATTGATCTTTCCAAACTTATTAACTTCTAAGACTTTTTCTCTATCCATTGAAACTCTAGCATACTATTATTTTTACAAAGAACAACTAGTCATTTTCAAAGATACCATAAACATTTGATATCTTCACTTTTATCTACCTTTCTTTGAACAAAAAACCTAGATTTAGATTCAAGCGCTTTAAATCATGTCTCTGATAAGAACTCCCGCCTGTCTCTTCTTGATCTTGATACTTAAGATCTGCACTTCTTAGCTTTTAATTGGGAATTTACTGAAAATCAGCATTGTATCATTAGGCTATTGAAGTAATAATGCCTTCGTCTTAGTTTTGATACATTAGCTTCCTTTTTCTCTTCTTTAGAAGTTCCTTACCACGATGAAAGGATTGCTATTACGCAACAAGGTTAATGCTAGATGTAACTCGTCACGCCAGAACGTATACCGAGACGAACCCCCTCCAATTTATCTGGACACAGTAAAGAGGATAGAATCAAATGGTAGAAGATACACGTCCAACCACACGAACGCCAGCGTCTCACCGGAGAGTCGCTTGTTTATTCACTCCACGCGTTACTGTCTCACCGGTGAGTCACGATGCTTTTTTTATTGAAAATAATTATTTAATCATCACATAAAATATTATTCTATTAACATATATTATGTAAATCGTTAATTTGATAAAAATAATAAAATGGGCTAATCTAAAAAAGGATGTTTACGATTTATCACACTTTTTAATATAATAAAATTATTCTTGTAAAACATATTGAAGAATAAAATAAACGAGTTAAAAGATGAAGGTCATCAGTTCAAAATAAATAACATCTTCCATATGCTAAAGATCTAGCTCACCACATGATGGCCATTAATTCTAATTAAACTGACACTTACAGAACAAATAATGCGATTTTTTTTGTTATGAATGACCATATTTTGGTTTACCTAATATGATCCGGGTTATTTGCACTTTACATAATGCAATATTAATATTGCAAACGTGTACTATTTGTAATCGCGAATTGTATGACATCATATTCGTCACAAATATAAGCAATGATGGCGTTTTGCGTAAAATAAAATAGATTACGGATTTTTTCAGACGATGATGATGCAAAAAATATTATGTTTTCAATCCATAAATTATCCAAGATTGACAATAATAATTTTAGATGTTTTTCATAACGAAATATGTTGGCAAAATGCTTATTTTTAAATGGAAAAGAGTTCCAAGATCACTCGACAGATCTATGAAGAAAAAAAAACATTTTTGTCAAATATTTCAAAATGTTATTTTCTGAAGTTTTTTTGTCATATTAATTAATTAATATGTTCGCGTGTGCAATATGCTTCGTACACACCGTGTTGTCCGAGTCATGTCATCAGACGACAAGGTACATAACAACTCGAAACGTGTTCGTTTTACGTCTACGTGACCGATTGATAAACAGTGAAGACGACTTCGTCAGCAATGAAATTATTTACAAAAAAAAAAAAAGATTATTTGATAAACGAGCCGTCAGAATGCACCGAAAATTCGCACGTCAAAAGCCATCATAAAATTCGCAAACAAGAAAAAAATGTCGGTCAATAGCGGCGGCCTCGTTAGTTACGAGTGTAAAAATTGTTACGCGATCCGGTTTTGGCAAACTGACTACATGAATAAAATAATAGAAGGCAAAAAAAAAAAAGAGTTGACCTTTATTCGCCGATTTACAGAACGAGATTAGTATCGTATCGATCCGGGGAGACAATGCGCGTGCGCATTTATTTATGCGCAGATTAGTATTTCCGGAAATACTAATCTGCACATTTTTAAGGAAAAAAATAAAAAAAAACAAACGATATACTTTGTTGTAAAACAAATACAAGGTGAAACGACAATTTAGCGCGGATTAAATCGACCCCGACAATCGAGCCCAGAACAGAATAGTAAACGGCGTCATTTCCGCGCCAAAAAATAAATACATACACATTTCACGATTAATTAAAAAAATAAAAATGTCCGTTTGTTCTGATTTGTTTAAAAATTACGTAGTATTTTTTAGGTAATTAATTTTAGGGACGTCGAGATAGGTTCTACGTAATAGGGAGGGGCGTTGTAGAGGGTTAAGGTTTTTCAATTTTATTTTTTGATATAAAGGAAATCAGTAAATCAACACATTCCCTTTTTGTTAATGCGCGAACGCATGTAAAATACCGATATGTACAAAATATTTTACGAAAAAGCGTTTTAAAAAAATACGTTATAGGGGGGATCGACGTTATACGAAAAACCGCCGCAAACGTTATAGGGGAATGTTATTTTAGGGGACGTTATATGGGGGTTTACTGTAGCTAGATTGTAATTTAATTTGTGTGTATGGAATCGTATGGATACAGCAGAGTCCGACGAATACAGAGGCCTATTCGTTATAACAATATTGGTTTTAACAACATTTATTAATAAGTAGATAGACGAGAGTTGAATTAAAGATGAAATCGTCAATAAATCGATCTGAAAAACGTAATTACTAAGAGTATCGATGCTGAAGAAATGATTTTAACGATATTTGAATAATGACGGTTGAAATTAGGCGTTCCCAATTTTTTTCCTAGATATACCCCCTTTTAATTAAATAATTTTCTTCATAGACCCCCTTATATTTTTTTAACTAATCTTCAGTTTTCGATTAAACTTGAATTACAGAATTAAAATGTCAATGAAACGTCGCAAACAATTGCCTTTCTACAACCAAAGCGGGTCTATTTATAATGGATAATAGACCCAAGCATTTAATCTTCATTATTTTTTTCATATGCTTCATAATTTGGTCGATATTTTGGATTTTTTAATTAATCAATATGACGCGTAAATGAAAAGCGTACTCGGCGATGTTCCACCCCAGACTGAGAACTCGCCATCGAATGCCTCTCTCGCCGCACATGTCAATCGCACGATTTCACTCGCACTCGGCATATCATACCGTATGCGAGCGAGAAACAACATAGCAACGCCCGTAGCAACAGAGGCGAATATTGTTGTATTTATTTTTTAGAAATTGCAGATAATGAAAGCCAATGATTTAGTATTTATTCTTTAGACTTTTTCAAACAAATATAAAAAAATGGGGTCCCAAATAGACCCCATCGGTACGGCCAGCTTAAAAAAAACCCCGGTATAAATCTAATCCATTATTTTAAATAGATCAGAAGGACAAAAATACTGAGACCGCTAATAAATAGAAATATTTGTTAAATACGCGAAATTTAATAGCGCCAATTATTTAATTGTTATATTTATAATAAATTTTATAACCATTCCCGCTAGGCGGAGATTCATTCATACGCTAATTAATTCACAAAAGAACGGCTTTAAAATATATCAATTAAATTATTATCATTAATTACGAATACGTTTTTCGTATTAAAATCGCATAAAAATAGAACCGTACATAAAATTGCAATGACATCAATAAAACGTCGTCTAAATTCGCCTCATATGTAAAACAAACAACCGTTTGTATCAAAGAACGGTCGCAATTTCAAGACAAAGTAATTTGGACACACGCATATACAAAACACGGCTACCGGAAAATTACCATAATTTTTCTCAGTTAAAAGTGTCGCCATTAGACATAATGGTCTAGTCGACTAAGCCCCATTTGTCAATCAAATTACCTGTCTACAATAGAAAATAATGCCATAGAAAACAATGGGCACATGAAATCGAACAAACACCAAAGAAAATTTGACTACGAATTTTAATTGCTTTGAATATCGCCATAATATTCCCGCAAATACCATAAAAGTTCCATATCGAGCTACGATCGCCTGCAATTGACATGGAAAAATGTCATTGTATTATTTATTATGAACCCCCCATATCACATGTCAATACAATAAGCACCGTCATTAGTGATAATATTATTTTTTTATAGATTTACACAGTGCAATCGTAAAATATAGATAATCTAGTTATGGGATTGTGCGTTGACACCCCCATAATTCAATTTATTGGACTGTTCATGGTTCATGATTATAGACAAAAGTACGCACTCACGCACGAACGGATAAATGAAAACTAACGACGACATTGGTACTGATATTATATACTATTTAACTCTTTCAGTGCGGGGCGCATGACGTACATGCGCATACAAATCGTGTCCAG
>JAGXCT010034326.1:0-18663 GCA_022495035.1 Philopotamus ludificatus
AATTGTCACCATTTATTGCATCATACATCTATTTACTTATCATATAAAGAAAAGATAAACTTGCGTAAGGAGTAAATATTTTTTTTAAACAAATTATTTGTATTCAATAAAATTTCAGTTTTATCAGAATTACATTTTGCACCTTTATAACAAAAAAAAAAGTTAAGCAATATTTAACTGTGGCACCGCATATTATCCAAAACTTCACCCCCTGTTTTTATTTGGAGGATATTGCTTAAGCATTGTATGGTAATTTGTCCCAAACAAAGACTCATCAATAATTAGTTATTGATGAGAAGTGTAATGTAACACAAAAATTATATTGGCATCTTCAACTAATGGGTTGAATCTTGCACAAGGATCATATCTGGGATGTCCTAAGGTAAATACATTTCTATTGGCGGTGATGTGAAAATAAATGAGAATTAGTAGGAAACGATCCCTTGAAAACATCTTAGTAAACCATGGAATGCTTCTTGAATTTTTTGCTCAATAACTAAACATATTGGGTCTTCGGGTTATCCCTATTTCCAACAGTACAGTTACGAGAGCTTTCATTTCACAGATGTACACAAAGATCTAAAAAAACCTCTCCCTTAAAGACCTTATTAAAAAATATGCCACTGTTTTCTACGATAATCTTCATAAATTTAGAATATAAAACCCTCTATTTCCTCACTCGCTAACTATGACTCTAAATACTATCAATCCTTCCATAGAATTCCCCTACATAAAACAGTTTTACTTCTCACTAAAAAAAGGAGAAGTATATAACAAAAATAATCTTATTCAGACCCAAGGTTTTCCATTTTAAAACAATTGAATCGTGTCTGGTTCGTCAATTAAGTTAACTTTATGTTATTTTTATATCTCCTCTTTTTCATTATTTGATTTTCTTGTGCTCTTTTTGTTTCTTATTATGCTTTTTCAAATGTTAAAAAAGACCATGTGACTGTTATACACGGCTATATGAAAATGTATATAAATAGCCATTTATGTTTGTGTTTCTTCAATTTAATTTTAATTTTTATTAAATTTTGTTACTTAGTTTTATTATTACATTTTTTTCCAAAGCTGTTAACCACTTAGTTGCCGACAACTCACTACAGAGCTTAAATGCGAGTATAATGCCGACGCTGTGACCGAGGATTTCAGGGAAAAATTATAATGTCATTGAATATGTACTATTTATAAATGTGTTTACGTTATGAGAAACTAAGACGAAATTATATAGATGAAGAGTAAAATGGGCGGTGACCAATCCACTCGCACACTTTTGGCTATAATATATAAAAAAAAATATCAAAATTTATTATTTTTTGCTTAAAAATATAAACAACAAAATTAATTATCAAAAGTGAAAAGTTGTTGATCGTTTTCTAAACCAGACGTTAATTTATTATTCAAAACATTATCTCAAGTGTTACATAAACAGATGCGAGACAGTAACACTCAATTAATTCACTCATCCTTTGATTTACACTGTAGATAAATTCCCAAAAATAATCGTGCATATCAAAACTGTGCTTTAAGTCGTGATTTAACTAAATTAATGAACTGTTAAAAAATGGCAAGTCGAATACAAAAACGGTTTGATGGTCATATCAATTCCAAACAAGAGATTCGTGAACTGAAAATTTTTAGTACAACCCATAGAATATAACTTTGAAGAAAAAAGGAGAAGAGCTTTAGGAAAAAAGCGAATAATTATTTGATTAAATTATAGTTGGGTTTTTAAGCTATAGTTAATTTTTTTTTGTTTATTATTTTACAGCCAATCCTCGACTTCGGATATCGGATTTTTAAAAAAAGCGAAATAAACGCGAAAGTTACAAAAGCAGTGAATAATAATATTGCATGCTTCGGAACCAATCAATCGCGTAACTCGAGGACTCACTGTATAATTAACCTATCAATTTTGAATTTTCGACGGATATATTACAAACAGGCTGTCCCAAAAAATGTATACACAGTTTGAATGATTATAACTTTAGTTTTTATTCAAATAAAGTTTATTAGTATTTTTTAAATTGCTAAATAATCTACATAAAACATATAAGTTTTCCCCCTATTCAAAATTATTTCCGTTCTCTTCAATACACTGCTGATAATGATGTGTTATTGATTGATGAGAATGAACGTTTATGTACAGCAGCATTATGATGTCTCAGATAGTGTATCGTAGCACGCGTACGCCACTCGCCCTGGCATTCTATTTTAAATGGCATGCTTTCAATTTCGAATTAAATGTTATTGCTTATTTTTTTATAAATACTACATAGATTTATCAATAATTTTGGAATATTATTTTAATTTTATCATATATTTTTAGATAAGAAAAAAATAGAAAAGATTGGCAAAAAAAACATTCGTAAAATAAACGAATTTAAAAGAAAGCTATATCTGGCATCAAATGCAAGTCATAAAAGATTTTGATAATTTGGTCTATCATTTGAATATTTCTTCAGACGATGATTCGGACTGAAGAGGCATCTCAGCTTACGAGGGGCAAACGTCGTCGGATAGCAGAACTAAAATGGAAAGTTAGTGATAGTGATTGGCCTTAATAGATTATAACGAGAATATGTGCACAGTTGATAAGCTTGGTAAGATATTCAGTTTCAAGGACTACTATTGAAAATCCCTCAGCTGGTATAAGATTTTTATCCGGCTATTAGACATGACCGCACTAAGTGCATATAATATTTATCAAGTGAAGACAGGGAATAAATCTAAATTTAAGTAAAAATACAAATTTACATTTTCGTATTTTTAAATAACATAAAATATTGAGAACCACTGATATTGTTTAATTTATTAGGAAAAAATACAACATTACATGAAAAATCATTTTTCTAAAAACAATATTAACTCACAAATTAAAGGTTTAACAAACATTTGATTTGGTATTATGTTCTTGCTCAATTGGGACTTCTAATTCTTCTAGTGTCATCAGTTTTCTGGCGTAGACTATATCTTTAAGGTATCCCCATAGGAAAAAGTACAGTGACATCAAGTCTAGGGAACGGGGAGAGTATTCTATGGGACCACTTTGTTTATTTGGAATACTCTCATCAAGATATACTCTTACATCACGATGATAATATGGAGGTGCTCTGTCTTGTTAGAATATATATAATAGAAATAAAATCGCCATCTTCACCAAAATCCTCCCGAATCCTTATAAAACAGACTCTTCAGATAAATTTAAATAATTAGCATCAGTGTATACATTTTTTTTGAGATCCTGTATATATATATAGTCACCCCAAAATCAAACGATAGAACTTAAAGTAGGATCTAAAATCATTAACTAAGCAAAAATGTATCCTGAAACTCACCGTCAAATTCAGTATGCTAAAAACGTACAGAATTCTGCTATAAAAATCGTAGTAATTACCTATGAAAAGGAGATTTGATTGAGATGATATATTGAAAAAAGTCTTACAAAACCTTCAAAAAATTAATACGCAGAAACTGCCCTAGCTATAATAAGAGAAACAGATGATTAAAGGATAAATCGGAATTTATTACATTAGATTATTTTCTATTCTCTTATCGACTACAAATATTATCAATCTTATAATTGTTTTTTTTAAATTTCATCTACTCGACAAGAAACCGAAAACTAGTTTGTGTTTATCAGATTTCTCTATATATTGCCAATTTTAATCCATGTTTAATTCCAGAAACACTCTTCCCATTTGTCATCTATTGTCCATATATTTTTTTTTTAATAATACCATGGACATATTTTACGTCCGAAAGTAATATTTTTTTGTGGTAAGAACGCCTTTCTATGCATTATGCAAATATTAGAAATGTGTGCAATATCATAGGGTATTCTATTCTTATTGTAATAATATAAAGGACTCTAAGATGAGGGTTGCAGACCCAAAAATTTTGCACGCGCGCGTGTTTATTGTTATCCACACCCCACATTCCCAATCTTCCATACAATCAAATTCCTTTGAGCAACTACTGAAGATTCCATGGGGTTTAAATATATTTTTTTTATATATTATTAAAAAAATACCGGCCTTGACTATTTCTATTCGTCAACACGAGCAATGTGGCGAATCGCGCAAATTATTTCGCCGCGTATTATATCATGCTAATTTACCTAATAGATTGCATTATCTATTTGCGATTGAAGATTTTAGCCGATAATATATTTTGATTAAATGTTATGAGGATGAACAATTAAAAGTACATTACCAAAATGGAATTGCGATTATGTATATTATGCGATGAGTAAATTTTAGAAACGATTTTGTGCGAAAAAGGTGTTACATAAAGGAGCAATTAAAATCGTTTTAGAAATAGTGGTCAGTATGTAATGAATACAAAATGGGCATTGAACCACGGCGATATTTGCAAATCATATCCAGGGCACACTTAATGGCGATTCCTTATAATGATATGCACAATATTTTCGTATTGCCAAATTTTGAGTCACGTAATAGGATCCGTAGGATCGTAATAGTGGAAATACAATAAACGTCGATGATGTCAGGTGCTATCACGGATCTTTAATTACATCCGTGATATTGACCTTAGTTTGAAAGGAGATCTGTATCATTTGCATCTCATTGTCAGTGGTAATAAATTTTATTCAATTCGCGGATTGTAAATTTTGAACGACTGAAATGAAAATAAATAATAAAAAAAAACGAATTCATCAAATTTGAAGTGAGCAAATGCGGATGTTATTTATTAACAAGTATGCGAATATTATTTATAAAGAATCAGCAATTATATAAAATGAAAAACGTGTTTATTTCCGAATAAAAAGGCAAATCGATTATTTACGAAACGCAGCGTTCTTTAATGGTAAACTTACTAAATACCGACCATTTAGTTAATTGAGTAACTACAGTAATCATATAAAAACTGGTTCATACACAAACTCGATTCTTTTCGATAAAAGATATTTTTTATTTAAAAACGCATCACATTTCATTTACATGTAATTCAAATTTATGTCATATTTTTTCAGATTATTGTGATTTTTCATTATATGATTCAATTATATCCGTTAAAATTATATTTATGTTATAAATCGATCTACTATCTATTTCCAGCCAGAAAATCAATTTAAATAAGACTCTTGTATGATTTATTTTTAAAAAATAGTAAAGAAAAAGTATACGAGCATGGTCGATGTTATATTAATTAGACGAGAGTTCATTAGAGGCATCAATCAAGTAAGTCTAGCATCACAAGCATCTAATACTAAATCTAAACCTTCAATATTTCGCTTACTTGTCTCCTAAAAAAGTAATTAAATTTAGCTGAAAACGAATAGAAGAATGTTATATTTAGCAATTGCAGAAATTTGATGCTAGACCAGTATAGAAAGGGCATAAGATCGCCCTTTCTATTCTCGCAGAATGCATTGTATTCAAAGAAAAATTCTCCCCTTACATATATAATATTGTAGAGAAACATCGCGGCTTATACGGCTACCTTATAGGGTAGATCATTTTATAATATTAGCTGAGAATTACAAAAAGTAACATTGATGACATTTTTAAACATCAAGGAAGGCTAGCACCCTTAAGCGAAAAGTACCCTTGTGATTACTAAGCATGAATAAAAATTATTATTAAAATTACATCTTGCACCTGGATCATAGACTTTTTTTTATTTTTGGTTCAAGGATAAGGACATATTTTTTTTATTATACTAATATGAGTAATATGTGTAACTTTTTAAGGATCATATGTAGTCCACAGTGAAAATAGCACTTATAATATTAATAGTAGTATAGCTGAAATGTGCATTTCAAAGTTTCAGGCCCATATTTAAAAAACTGGTATAAAAAATAGCTTGTGGACAGAACGCGTTTAATGTTGTATCGCGGAATTTAATGGCGCTAGTTTTACAATCAGTTTACGACTTACGACCAATTGCACTTACATCCAATCGCACTTACAACCAATCGCACTTACAACCAATCGCACTTACAACCAATCGAACTTAAGGCAAAGAGAAAAATAGTAAAAATCAGACATATGCGTCAAAATATGGCACAAATAAGATGATGCTGTCGCTTGCCTCATCTTTGACTATAATCTATAATTATTTTTAAAAATTGAAATCAATATTATTGCCTCCCTATATCATAATTCTACAGGCGATTACAAGGGGAGTATTGCTAACTTCAATGTGCATTATTTAAGAATCACTTTTGTCCAATCAATTGCTGGAAGAGAAAAAGATCAGTCATTGATAGAATTTTATAAAAAATACAACATCTGTAATGCAATAAAAAATATCTCAGATAAATAGTCGATCCTAACGACGCACAGTGGAATGAATCATCAATTCTGCTCCCAAATCTCTGTAACTTATTTTTTATTTGAGGTAAAATTATGAAACTTGAGAAGAATATAGATGAAGATATATTCTTTCATACCAAATAATAAAATTTAGAAATATATTTCTAAATAATATTTAAAAAAAGCTCAAATTAACAATTTTAAGAGTTTTACAATTATGCCATGTCATTCTGTCTAATTTTGTATAATATATTAATAGCCTTATATATTATTTTTATAAGTAATAGAACAATATTTTTTAATTACCCAAAAAATACAATATTTCTTGATAAATATAAAATTACCAAATTTAAAACCTCTTCATCAAAACGTTTATTTGAAATGAACAATATATAAATTTTTTATATAACGTTAATATGCATTTAAAATCTTTAAAGATATAATCGATTGAATTTGATAGTACGATAACATAGTGAATATATTTATTGTTTAGACATTTTTAGACACAGCTAGGTTGACATTGAGTAAAATATAATTATAAGATTCACGGAATTTTATCAATATCAATTTTATCCCATTCAAAATAATTCCCATCGTACACTTCTTTCAGTACATTTTCTAATTTTTTAAGCAATTATGTCCTCAATATTGAGTAAAGATCGTCAGTTTTTATTTTGGTTAAAAATTCTATTATTATTTACATTTTTTACACTATTAAAAAACCATCGAGTACACCATAAAACTTTTTATTATTATTCGTTTATACGTTTTTGAAGGAACTTATACAACAAAAACGTAATCAGAGGAATAACGTAGATTCGGAATTGTAAAAATTGATTGCAAATAACGGGAAAACGTAAATTCCGGGCACGTAAAAACGGGTTTTTACTGTATTTCAATTCCATTTTTTGATATCGGTAAACTTTAGAACCTTATATTATCAAATAAAGTAAATTTAAATTTAAAAAATTCACAGTCACATATTAAACGCCATTTTTGACGTTTTGAAATCGAATTTTCGTAAAAAGCATTTTCGGCAGTAGAATTCATGATCCACGCCACTGTGCTACGTCATGTATGAATGACTACTCCAAAAAATTGTCGTTTATATTTTTTTGTATGATTTTCGACTTACGACGAAGATGGCTGAACGGTACCCCGGCATAAGTCGATAACTGACCGTATAAAAGTTTTACATTCATTGATTATTTTGTTTAAATCTTTCGAAATACGTATATGTAAATTAATTAAATTTTGTTTTTATTTGACTTTCAAAAGAAAAATCGGTTATAGTAGATTAACACAATTGTTATGCTTAATGGACTGAGATGAGGTTAGTTCACGCTTGATCACCGACAAGAAAATTGAACGCGGGTCTGATCAACCTCCTCACGAAATATTGGATTATTATTATATATAAGGACTTTAGCGCGCCGACGTTAGCGCGAAAATTATTATTTTTATATAAACATATATAATTTATTATATTCGTGAAATGTGTTGTATTTTCCTATATACATAAAAAAAATAAAAATATTGTAAACGCATTATAAAAAAAACATAAGAAAAATGAATATCAAAATAAACATACCATAAGTATAAAAAGTTTAAAACACACATATGAACATATAAATGAAAAAAAACAAATATTTTCAATATTATTAGATATTTTTCTTAAAAATGTGGTTCCCCTTTTTCAACCTTTCATATCTTTAATTCTCGAAATTGTAAACTGTAAAATCTACGATTTTAGTATTATTTACGTTGGAAAAACCCATTTAAACAAAGACAAAAAAAGTCAAAACATTTTTTCTAATCGCACTTCACTTCCGTCGCTAATGGATACTCAATTTTAAGTTTGAAACATATTTGTGATTTGCTAAATTTGCATTTGTGAATCAACATTTTAGGTATGGTAAATATTATTACTATTAAACTGTCAAAGGGTTATATAAGATGTAATTTTGGATCAAAAGTTATCATAGGTAGGTTATTTTTTTTAATCAGCCCTCAACAATACAAAATAATATCATTTTACGCGCTAACGTCGGCGCGCTAAGGTCCCACGCGCTAAAGTCGGGGTTGTACTGCGCGCTAACGTCTGCGCGCTAACGTCGGCGCGCTAGAGTCTCGCGCGCTAAAGTCGGGGTGTTCTCTTGAAGTATTTGAAAAACTTCCCCATAAATTAAGATCATTGTAATTCCGAGATTTTCCGGGAAATTTTGATATCCCATTAAGCGTTTAGTACATGTATAGTTAGCTGAGTGCATATAGATTAGCGTGGCTCTTTAATCAATTGACAAATAGTCTCACGCTTCTCGGCTGACGGGCCTCACGTGGAGGACAATCGGCCGGTTTATCGGCTGCAGACCACCAGCACTTGATAAACAAACCCGCCCACGTCTCACAGCAAGTGCTTGGAGCGTGGCCGCAAGGGCAGGGTGACTCACCGTTGCCCGTGTGGACTGTCACAGGCGTCCTCATTGTCCGGGGACTGTGGGAATGCTCGGCGAAATGTCATGTCGGATTACCAATGTTATGATACTCGACATTCCACGCGCTGTTGACAGAGCTGCGGTGTCGTATTGCGGCGGAGGTGTGGCAATCCGTTGCCGCTTAATAAAAAAAAGCCAGTAATATAAAACTGACCAAGAAGATGGAAAGAAAACGTCACGTATCCGTCTAGATTTTGAATGCAAAAAAATAAGAAACGTGCTAGAATCTGAACACATACTTTATTGAATCTTGAATTAAAAGTACATGATATAGTCGTTGGAGATGATTACCCAATTTTTTTTAATCTCAAACTAAATCACAGGGCGTATAATACTAATTTTGTGTATCTCGAAATAAGAAAATTTGATTTAACATTATTGTATTTTAAATGTGCGACAACAACAACATAGAAAACGGCATAAAATAATATTTACAAAAATATATCGCGAATCACGATTTATAACAAAAAATAATAAATAATTATTTTTAAGTATTAGGGGGACCGAAAAGTAATCAAAATTTCTTTTGTCTCGGTATGAAGCCGATCCGATTGTAACTGGGGATTGGAAGTGGGTGCCATACATTAATCCTGCACGAAAAAAACAATGGCTTTTTTCCGGAGAAGTACCTGTTCCGACCCTCGACAATCACTAACAATAAAGAAGGTCCTTGTTTGTGTGTGGTGAGATTTTCTAGAATTATATACTATGAATTACTTGAACATGGTCAGACAGTTACAACGAAGTGTATTGTGAACAACCTGAGTGAGCTCATAACGATCTGTTTTGGTCAATGACAAAAAAGGATCCTTCAACACGATAACTCGAGGCCTATTTCAAAAATAACACAGAAACAAATACGGAAGCTTGGATTGAAACGCTTAACTCATCCACCATATTCACCGGATCTCGCGCTGTCGGATTACCACATTTTCAGATCGTTAGAGCATACATAATACATGTTGGAGAAGTAAAAACGCCCTTGGAAAATTTTTCAATGAAAAATCGACGTATTTTTTGAAAAGGTAATCCAAAATTTTTGAAATAATTATTTTTCGCCAGGAAAATTTTTTTGAATGCTTCCCGATCCTCCTAATATAATGATAGATAAATTTGTTGATTAATTTATACTTTAAGAAAATAGCTTTTACCAAAAAAAAACAACAGCAATCATTTGTCTGATAATCTTGTTATTTTTCGTCACTAAATTTACAGGAATTAAAGATTTTTTCTCCGATGCTGTTTTCAGTTGTCTTAGATTGTCTATCAATTTTTAAGTTGCTTCATAGATCTCTTTTGTCAGTGTCTGGAAAGGTTCAACAACTATTTGGTTCATATCTCGATTAAGGTTTTGAAGAATAAATTTATTTGTATTACCATAACCATATTTTTCAGGCTCAATATTTACTTGATGAAACAATCGTTTATTTGGATAATTTTGTTATTTCGGCCTTTGGACTCAAATCCAAAAAAATATAGATTTTGTAATAAACAATTTCTGAGGAAATGAGATTCTAGAAAATTTTAAATATTGAGAAAAAATAATTAAAATAACTACGGCTCTCAAGCCACATGCGATTTTTTGGCTATTTGATTTTTTCATGAATGAAGTATGGATTTTTGTTTAAATTTTAAACTTTTCACTCTGTCTACTTTTAGTCGAATCTATGAGCTACTCTCATTATATTTCTTTTACAAATTTATTAAAATTGTTAATCATTGGGAAAATTAATAAGAACCAACTATAGGGTTTAATTTGATATCCGATTAAAAAAAGACATTATTTTTTTAAAATCAAATATAAAACTTCGCTCAAATTGTTTGCTAAAAAAATCTTTTGAGCCAATATGTAGGAAAAGGTTAATACAATTTTTAATCAGTCAGGGAATTATAATTAAAAACCATAGCATAAAAACCTGATTTAGCCAAACTTTCCAGAAAAATGCCATGCCAATGTTTACAAACACATGAAGATGTTTTAATTCTAATAATAAATTGAATTTCTTATAGTCTATAAAATTTGCAGACACACATTTTTAGTATCACCGGCAAAGCCTTTAGCATCAACAGAATCTTATAGTTATTAAAGTATAATAGTTTAGGATCTATGATGTGACAATAACAATTCTGCACGAAATTATGACACAATTGTATATTTAATAACATTATCTAAAAGTACAATTAGATGAGAAATTCAGCATATTTTGAAATTGAGAATTTCGAGAAAAAAAAAAGAAGACTACTGCTGATAATAATTTAATTTTCTCTACGACAATATTATCAGTTACTCGTCCATCTCTTTGTTGACAAGGCAGCGTTTCCTGGTTCTTCAATCCTGATGACAGGTTCTACTTTCATCATGGTGCAGATGGAGGGGACTGCCATAAAATAATTGGGTTTAGATGACGATCCAATTTAAAATAATATGTGTACGATGACAGGGGTCGTCAAGCTGTCAATTTCGATCCATAACTGGTCACAGCCCTCATTTACGAATAAATCTCACACAGGAAGCCCGCATCTCATTTTATTCAATCTCAAGATGAGCTATCCACTTTGATTTAACGCTAATGTTTACGTGCTTCTGGCGTATTTGCTTTTATTATTCATTTCCTTTCTTAAATGGCAATGGTTTATATGATTTTAACCGAAAAATATGATTAATTCATCACTGATACGGAAAGCGAGCGATTTTCACGTACGTAATGAATATAAAATTAATACCGATATAATTTAAATATCTGTGTTAATGGCTATTTAATAAACACTTTGCAGCGTCCGTAACCTGTCTCATTAAACGCAATAATTCGCACGTAAAAATGCATATTTTATTTATATCTATTTGAATATATATATATTTTGCAAATATTTATATTATTTATTTGTTTAATTTTATTATTCATACCGGGCAATTAGGAAAATTTTTTGCTTCGCAATTTTTTTAAAATTACATTTCTCTAAAATAATTATGGGCACTTTTCTGCTGGCAAATATTCGCATTCAGACCGCTCGTCTCGCTAAACGGCGAAGACATTATAAAGGGAAGTAACGCAACCGAAATGAATTAGCTGTCGACAAATTGCGGGGGTATCAAAATATTTGTGTGCCACGGACAATGAGCAAATTATTCGCTTGGTGTGTGGCGGAGGCTGGCTGCTGAAGATACTTCTTCTTCATCATCATCGCCATCATCGCACGGATTGTAGGCCATTAGTGGTAATAGCCACAGGAATGAGCAGCGACCAGCAGGTGTTTTACTCCAAATTTAAACTCAATTACGACGCATTGCGTAGTGTGTATAGTCCTTTCATCTCTATAAGACAGATTGTCGGATCGGGTTACTCAATTGAAAATTATCCTCCATAATGGATAATTTAGAGTTAAATCAGTTTTTTTGGGTATTTTTTTACGGTCGAATCTTTAAGAAATTTAAATATCATGTAAATTTATTATTTCATTTGTATTTAAGCAATGAAAGTATTAAATTTACACATATCTCGTAATTAAATGGAAGATACGTTCCTGAAAATCACTATTTAAATCGAGACTCGACAAATATGTCAAATCTCTCTCCTCTTTTGACGATTTAAAAATATAATTTATTGTATTTTGAGATATATTTTCTTCTACAATTATCATTTTTTTACGTACGTTTTAAGTACATCTTCTCTGACTATGTCAATAACATAAAGAAAATATTTATTTTTACAGTCCAAGAATACATTATAATATTGAGCAATAATTCAATATAAATTTACATTATAAAAAGTTGCGAATGAAAAACATTGATATGAAAAATTAACTCGAGAAAAATCGCGAAATTTTTTGACGCTGATTGAATTTTTCATTATATAATAATAAAAATTCAATTCTATTCAGAGTTTAACCATTTTACTCCCACGGGGCCGATCATCGGCCACAACTGGTGTATGCGAAAATTCTCAAGGGCCGAACATCGGCCTCATATTTTTTTTAAAAAAAAATGCTAAATATATTTTTTTCGTTTAATTTAAATTCATAATGTTCATATGTCCATTTTCATTTTATTTTTTCATGTAATGACTAAAAACCATTTTCTATTTTCATTTCCAATGAATTTCTTTACATAAAATTATTCATTTTTAAGTTAAAAATGATTCAAACTCTAAGTTTATACTGTTTTAAGAATACATATTTTTTATAATTATTTTTTTCTTTTGTTTATTTATATTTTTATTCATATTTGAAGATTAGTTATTATCATACATTTCACAGTGAGGGCCCTACAGAAAGAATTATCTTTTTAAACGAATAATTAGCTGAGATAAAAAAAAAATAATATAAACTATCGTTTTTTACCAAAAAATTGCTTGGAATTCCTCTCATATTCTATGCAAAAAAGGCTGAGATTAAAAAGAGTAAAAATCACTCGATTTCTACATTTTGTGATACATTACGATGCTATTTTCTTAAAATTTGGTGAATTTAAAAGAGTTTACTTTGAAAAGAATAATAGTTTATTGCATTCTATAGCTAACCCAACTCAATAGTTTAAATGTAGTATTTCTTGGAACCCATCCGTCACGGCGGCTCGAAATCAACCGTATCGTCCGAATGGGGTCTCTCAGAGACCCCAAGTATTACAATATTTATATTTTGATTTTTAACTAATCAATTTGATGCGTAAATGACAACGCTCTCAGCGATGTCTTTCCGCAGACTGAGTTCTCGCAGCAAATCACAGTATAATGATAATTAGGACATTAACGTGCATATTTCTAATACCAATCATTATTTTTTAAGATAATGAAAACTGCATATCAATAAAAAGAGTATAACAATCTATATAGTACTCCAATATTTTTTTTATATTTATAACTTTGCCAACTAGCATCAACAACATAGGACGAGGCCATCGAATAATCATGCGATTAGATTGTGAAACAGTGACATCTTCATCCGAAAGTACTATACATCCATTGCGACCTGGTCATAAGCGCTGAAACCAGAGTATCGAGCCATTGCAAAATCGCACAGATTTCTTTTCCACGCCGAGGTGGTTGGTAGGCCTGGATCATTAAATTATTATATCACGCAAAATGATTGCGTCCGTGGCGCAATTAAAGCTCAAAGTGATACACCATTATAATCGCATCACGGACCTCGATACTTCTTTTTACAGCGCAGTTGTGAGGGGGCTTTTATATCATTACAATCATTACAACCATTACGACCATTACATTGATTGCCGGTGACCCGGTGGCGATCATCGCCGCGCTCGTGGCGGGTCAACGCGGCGATCGGCTTCTGTGCCGATGGTCTATCGCACTCATCATCATCATCATCATCATTGCTGCGGCGGCCTTGAGCCACCGCATATGGGACAATTTTCCGAGTTGCGATCGTCTTTATTTAAAGAAAATACAACACACTAATTATTTAATCAACAATTACACACAAAATATAAGTAACAATACAGATTTGGAGATAATATACACTTTGAAATACTTTATATCCATATATTATTATGAGAGATGCTTCACAGTTCGTTGTATACGTTTCAAGTGGAAGTGGATTTTCTCTAACGTTTTCATGCGAAGGGAATCAAGGCATTTAATGTAAATTTATTTAAAAAAATGACAGTTATACTTTTCAAATAACTAAAATGAGATGGTGAGATTTTGTGTTTTTTTGTTTTTCTTCATACAGTACCTTGTCCGTTTTCAGATATATGCGATCTGCTGGTCCTTATTATCTCCATAAAATAAACACCGGAAACATCCATTCCATTGTGACGTGAATAAAGTAATATATTCCGGAAAATGCCTTGTAATGTGGCTCTATTTTTTTTTATTTATCTATAGATCGATAAAAAAACGTAATTTCAGGGAAAACATAGATTTCGGGTTAAAATAAAACATTTAAAAATTGAAAATTATTTAGATAATCACGCAAATCAGTTTGGTACATATTTTTATGCTGGTTTACAGATCTTTCTATTTTATAAATCGATAAGAAAGTTTAGTCTTGTACGTTTTCAATGCTAGTAAAGTAACTTTTAAGGCCCCCAATATGCCTCACGGCTTCTTCTTTTGTTGGAATTGGATAGATGGATAAGTTTACCTCTTCCTCACCAGATAATTCTTCGTGGGATAAGTTTTACGTGAATGTGTCTGTCCACTGTATCGTTGATATCCATAACTTCAGATGTCCTCACATTAAAGTCGGCAGGATTTTTTTCCTAGCCATCAATAGCATTGTGCGATGTAATATCTTCTACTAGCGTTTCTGACTCTCATCGTTAATATCTTATATTTCATCTTTTTGTTCCTAAACGTTTCCAGCTTTTTGAAACCATTCTTTGATCGCTATTTCTTCAATTTCACCTCATGCCTTAACAGTGTAATGTATTGCATCCAAAATATATACCTTAAATTTTTTGGAATCTTCTTGTCGTTCCAATTTTAATAATAATATTTGTAACAGATTTTTGCGGTAGTAATGTTTAAAAGCACGAATTATTTCCAAGACCAATGGTTGCAGATTCACTAGTACCGTTTGGAGCGGAAAAGGCTAATTTTATTTTCCTCAACTTGAAATTAGTTGGATGAGCATGGCATCTATCTAATTAGGAATAAGATATCTTTTCTTTTCTTAGCTCCCGTCAAAGCATCTATGCTTAAAGTTGTTTTTAATATGATTATAAATTGATTTAAATTTAAAAATTTTCAAACATAAATTGCGGGAATTATTTTTTTTTAAAAATAGAACTATGAAAATTTTTATTCTGTATAGTTTTGTATATTCAATTAAGTATATCATTACAATTTTTATATAATATACTAATAGAGCGTATTCCATCTTTTTTCAATAATTTATAAATAGCTAGCAATTAAGTTTATGTATATTTTTATTTTTGAAAAGACTTTTGGAATATATTTGAGTGTCCAAGATTTGGATAAATAGTGTGGAAATTTGGCGGAGTTTGCATAAGTAAATTAGCCAATTTAGAGATAATATATTTGTCATCAATGGCTGTAAAAAAATCTTACCATTTTAAGCCCTTTTTTGCAATTAAATTTCTAATCACCCTAAGACAAAATAGGCAATCGATATATTTGAGTATATCTTAACGATTTTTAATCGCCCATCAATGTTATATATACCATAATAAAGCGTATTCCATATATTTTTAATAATGTATAAATATTTATCAAATAAGTTTATATAAAATTAGACTTTTTCCTTGTACTTGTGAATCTGCAGCCATTAGACTTGGAAATAATGTGTGCTTTTAAACATTACTGCCGCAAAAATTTGGGACAAATATTATTATTAATATTGGATCGACCAGAAGATCCCAAAAAAATTAAGTTAATTATTTTAGAAATTTAAGAAATAACGACCAAAAAATCACATCCACGTACAATTTATCTGACGAGGAATTATTAGGCGAAGAAGAGGTAAACTTAATCCATCCAATTACAACAAAAGAAGATGCTATGAGCATATTGAGGGCTTTAAAGGCAACTTTAATAGCATTGAAAATTTAAAAGACTAAATTTTCTTATCGATTTATAAGATCGAAAGAGCTGTAAACCATCACAAAAGTATGTACCAAACCAATTTGCGAGATTGTCTAAATAAAAAAATATTTTTTCTAACCCCGAATCTACGTTTTCCCCCTAATTAGGTTTATTTTTAACTGTCCCTTTAAAAGCGTAAAAATTTAGAAATATACTTTTTAATTTTACCTAAACCTTATTCATTCCGATTTTTATAATTCTAGATCAAATAGGTAAGAAGTTACAGATTTTTTGCAGGAGAGTTCATGACTCGCTTGGATTTTCACGATTTACTCAAACTCGTGCAATTTAAAATAACACTACTTTCAGATTATTAAATTTGAATATCTATAGATAATCTAAAAAGAGAATCGTTTCGAAGCAGTGAGCGTTAAAGGCGAAAAATCTGTCGATGTTCGAAAATCAATTAAATCTATGTTTTATTAATATATTTAAAAAATTGTTTTATAATTTTTTTTATATGTATTGTTTAATAAAATGGTGCAGAATATAATTATCTTTATGATGTAAGTTTTCCAATGAAAACTGAAAGGATTATCTCTGAGCCAGGACCTTGAGAGTAAACATGGCAGCTGCGTTTTATTACCCAAAAGCGATTTTCTCATTAATGAATTGTAATAAAATAAATGTGAGCGGATCTCACCTCCTTCAAGGATACAGATCTTACAACCATAATTAAAATGTGAAATCCTTTGTAAAGGCCAGAGGATTTATATACTCATCAGCAGGACGCTGAGGCCTTGCTCTTTTTTAACTGCAATTGCTCATGCTGAAAGATGATATCAACAATGTATCGATGGTATGGAAATATGATTACCGATTAAAAATAATGTCGCTCTTTGCGGTAATATAAATATGGAAATGATGAATGATTACACATTCGATTAACCGGAATCGCATTTTTATGGATTACCATAAAATAAAATCAGCGAATGCATTGGTACTTCTGTCACAACAGTCAATAATTTTCAATAATAACACTTGTCAAGACACATTTCGACCGATAATTGCGCGAGAAGTCGCTCGACTGTCATTAAATTTGGACGCCCAATTTGCGTGTCCAATAAAATTCGCGATCCTCCAATATTGTATAATGATTATGCAGTAAAGTGTGTGTGTAATTGATTTTTTTTCACAGGTTTGATAATTTAATTTAAATTGGCTTTAACCACGTGTGACAGTTGACAGTTTAACGAAAAGTGAAATTTAAAAGTGTATTTCCGTTCATATAGCAAGAGTGAAAACCTGTAAATTATTCATAATTATTTTAATATATAAAAAATATATTATATAAATCGAACGCATTTCGAATATATTATATTAAGACACATATATAACGTATTTCAAGAATTTATGCCATATTTGGTTAATAAAACGAATAAATGGCCCGCGTAAATTAACGTATCACCTTCGTATTGCAATAAAATAATAAACTTCAAGATTATTTATATTTATTTCGAAAATAACAACCATCATATATTCTTCGCACTAAAGTGCCAATATATGATGGTTAAAAAAAATACAGGTCGAACGATTTCGACACAAACCGCCTTTTTTTTAATGCAGCACTGAAAATCTGTATAGATTATTTCAGTAGCGAATCCAAATGATTTTAAATTGTTTTATATTTTTGTATTATTATACGAACCAAAATAATTATTTGAAAAACTGAGACTTGCAACAATTTCCTGTGCGTAACGCTCCTAATTGCGATAACATTTTGCAGAAGTATGCGGGCCGCAAGTTACATCAAAGCCCCAGTGCAATCGTCACGTACCAACTCGTCGATTATATGATTTTTTTTAAGTCATTATTTAGTTCTTCGTGATAACATTCCAATTTTATCGTAAAGAAGAGCCGAAACCGAATGCCATTACGTACTGACGACAATTAAAATGAGTGACAATTTATTCTGGCTCTGGAATTTGTCCACTTACTGCAAAATTTAAATCATACGAATACAATTTAAGCAATGAAATACATATTTCATTCTTCAGAAATATTTCAGCATTAAATTTAATACCCAATTAAAGTATTTGATAATTATTAAAATATACTTGGCGTAACAAAGATGCACATGCTATTATGCGACAAACCCTGAAATAGATCAAAATGTTCATAAGGGTTAATTTCTTTGTCCGCTTATTGGGAAAAAAAGTTCCCTGTCCTTAGACTTAAACTATTAATTTACACCGCAGTTATTATACCTTAGATCAGTGGTTCTTAACCTTGTTAGAAGTACTGTACCCCACCTGTTTCATATACGCCTTCACCGAACCCTTATATCATACGTCGTATCATTTTTCATAATATTGTACA
>JAGXCT010034327.1:0-39184 GCA_022495035.1 Philopotamus ludificatus
ATAAAACAGAACAATTACGATATGACATCAGTAAGAATGTTCACGATAAAAAAAAAGATTATAACAGTGAAAAATAAATAAATCCATCATTTCGCAGTAAATATTAAACATTGTAACAATTACCGACAAAAGTAGGCAATTTGTAAACACACTCCTTCTTGTGAAAGACGCTGATCAAATGCGTAGTGTCGCCTAGCGTGTGATATGCGCGCCCCGGACATATTCAAAGTCGCTTTTGACGTGGAATTCACGTCCCCCGTAGGAAATGAGTTAATTAGCGCACCTAATCTTTCGGCGCCTGTGTGCTCCGCACAATCAGGCCATATGGACGGCGCTCCCCTGATGATATTATTACAATGTACATTAAAGAAATAATCATTTGATCAATGGATACAATAAAAATAATATTTACCGAAAAAATATTTAAAATTTTTTACTGATTTTATTATCAGACAAAATAAATTCTCGCAGTGCGCCATGGGTTGGCCGCCGCTGTCAGCATATGTTATTCGAATTCGTGCGCATCTCTTGAAATGTTGACGACCGCTCGCGCTCATCCAACCTGCCATTTACCTTTCAGCTCGCATACCATTGCCTCAAGTCTATTATGCACTTGAAAGGAGGGTACATACGTCTTTTGAGCCGAAGATGAGACTGTTTTGTATACACACACACATACGCGCGCACGTATGATTTCTCGGAAAAAACGCAGTCGTGATGTGTTTCGATTTTCCAAAGTCAATTATCGATTTTTTTCGTCTATGCGAATCTCCATAATCGTGGGGCGCGAAAAAAACCGCGACTACGTGCGAGATTATCGCGGAAATCTTACTCGGCGATCCGACGGCGCCCTTAGATACCACCTAGGATCGACGGTTAGGCGTCATTGAAGACCGCTATGGCCACGCGACCCCATCCGATTTTAATCGTCCGAGAGAAAATGGTCCCGCTAAACGTTTCCGGGAATTTTCCGAGGTCCGAATCGCCCGTTGCTTTCCATATTATTAGCGGCTAACGCGGTCATGCGATAGCTCCGAAGGTGATCCACACGTTTTACCATTAGTTCGATCTCTTTTCGACATGCTATCGACGCCATAGCGTCATCCTTCGGTCTGGTATCACATAAAAAGACGCTTCGAGTATTTACTTCGTGAGGGGTAACAATCACACGAGCAGCTTCGACGGCCGGTCGGCCGTCGTCGGTTTGGCGCCTTCTCGGCAATTATCAATGCGGAGTCTATACGGTGCATGAAACGCTCCTTTGTTCCGACGTATCGTTCACAATCGAATGCTTATGCTAAAAAAAAAATACATAATACAATCCTAGGATTATCTGAAATATAATACAACAACAAACGCGAGCGGAATTCGTTGAAATATATATTATTAATATTTATGATATTATTATTAGAATTCTCAGAAATAATATACACCTTAATCTTCATTTACACGGCTTAAGACATCAACCGAAATAAAAATAACCGGTAAATAAAATTACCTTACTTACTTATTAAAATTTTATATATCATATCGTTTGACTTTTTTTTATGTATTAGATCTTTAAATTGCAAATTTTAACATGCAAAATCTAATGCGAATAAATTAATTCTATATTATTACGAATCAGAGTGTATCGACCCAGCAAAAATATTAATATTTAAAACTAGGCCATTATTTTATTTAATTTGAAATAAATAATGTCTTTTATTGAACCGAATATCAGATCAAACCCTTCTTATTAATTTAACAATTCGTCGGAATAAATTCCGACTTATTACTTAAGTTTGACATATCCTCGTATATCCGTGATAATTAATCAGGATATAAAAAGTCGAATACGGAGACTCATAACAGCATAACAGCGTCGTTTTTAGACAAAAAATCTCGTCCACACGTAAAAATCGCTAAATAACATTAAATTATTGAATTAAGCGTTCTATGTGGCTATCAATGACAATATACGTCAGAAAAAATGCTATAAATATTGACACGCGTTAATCTATTCAGATATTTTTTTAGTTATCAACATGTTTTTATATTTTAATCGTAATTGACTTTACTGACCCGTATTTTATTTGAAATAAAAATTAATTATTAAATACACTTTATTGAGTATTAAATACCCAACAAAACAGTGCAAAAATATGTACATGTTTGGGTACACATATCCTTATGTGCATAAATAAATCTGGTCTCTAACGGATTTCTCACCAAGAGCCAGTATACCCTGGGAAGGAAAACCCTAATCTGTTGACCAATAATTAGTATAGTCTCGATACTTTCGCTCCTCTTCCTTCTTTCTAGGAGACCCCTCTCTGAAGAGGTCTTTATCATGATGAAAGGATTGCTATTGCGCGACAGGGCTAATAATCACTTGCGACCGGCTACTTGAGACTCGTTTTGGGCAGATGTGCATATGTATGCCCGTGTATATCTATATAGGCGTGTGTGTGTGGTCGCTCGCTACTTGTCAATTTGCAGGATTTGTTATAAAGCGCAGATAAATTTTAGGAGAGAAGAGAAAAACGAATACCGAGGCAAACCCCCTCCTACTTGCCTGGACACAGTCAGGAGGGTAAAATCCTATAGCGGCAGTGGTAGAAGATACATGTTCAATGCCAGCAATGGCTAAGAGAGGGAAAACTCTTTACAAAAACCGTGGCGCCCAAGATTTAAGTATCCTGTGGTATGGACACGAAAGTGAGACTTAGGTTCCTTTGGCCTCGACTACCATGCGAGAGTTTGGGTAAGGTCCATGCCCTCAGTGAGTGAGAGCCTTGTGACTGGCAAATGATGATATCGTAATAGAGTTATAGACAAGCTAGTGCTAAAAATAAATTACTAGTAAATAAAATTCATAGCAAATTGTATGTACGGTGTAGAAGAAGAACGCCGTTTGCTCGTAAGCGTTACCAGCGTCGTGTATTGGATGGATGCGGGGCGGCAACGGGGTAGGGGGTCGAAATATACTCTTTTTAATTTTTAGCATCCCTAAACATTTTACTCACACCACTGGTTATATTTATAGCGTGCGAGGGATTTGTTATTAATTAAATAATAAACACCCACAAAAATATGATTTTTAATAATATTTTTTTATTACACTTAAATATATATTCAGCTTTTAAGCAATGCGTTAATTCCGTATACGATATTTAATGCCAAGCTGTCGTTAAAATCGCGTTGAAACTGTACATCGCGGTGCATTTAAATTAAAATGAAAAATCCTCGTATTTTATCTCATCCATCTGTTTACTTATCGATATATTTATACATATGCTCTATATCGGCGAAGAACCCCTGCTTTTGTGCAATAATACATCGGTTGATATTATTTGTATTTGCTTCAAAATAGGCACAAGTCGTCTTTGTCTGTTGAAAATGATCGACTCGCGCGATCCGGCCTCGCAATGTGAGCGGGGCCTCAAATACCTGTGTATTCTAAGATGGCGGAGGTGGACACTAGCGCACCTGGCTACAGAATCAGAAACTCGCTTGGACCGCAGCATCCAACCTTAAATAAAACAACCTTTTATCGAAAAATTAAAAAAATAATATAATAACAATTTATGGAAATGCAAATCGAAATCTACGATCGAACGAATGATATGTAAATATTTTTTGCATCGAGTGTTTGAGTGCGACGGCGCCGATGGTTGCTCGCCGCTGAGATCGTAGCCGTCCCCCTCCACTCCTCTGCCCCTCTCTCGCCTCCAACACACTTACCTGTTCCTTTCTTATTATTTTTCCGAGCGCCAGAACTCGAAGCCTACTCGTATACCTGGTTTTACCTGTTGAGTCTCTGCCAAACACAAATATCATCGTTTTTTCGCATAAAAAAATAATAAAACAAATAACATACATAACGCCGAATCTGTGCAAGGACATTAGTGAAAAATCGTCACGGATTTATTTTATTATCGAGTGTCAAGTGCTTTATTAGAACGTCAGGTACGCATCATATTTATATTATATTTATTATGCAATTTTTGTTGTTTTGCGAAATTAACATTGTGTCGATGTTGGCTTGCGCAAAGAGCTGCGATTGTTACGAAATAAACAACGATTCCCACACACCTGAGAGCAGTGAGAGATACGGAGGTACGGAGACGTGGAGGTGGCACACTAATAGAGTGCCGTGGATCAAAATTAATATCTTGACCGGAGCCCGCGAAACAATGCGCCGTAAATTTTTCAGATAAGTGTCCGACGGCCAATCAGGCGTCGTCCGGCGTCCCTTCGACTACTCGCCTCCGGGATTATTTATTTCCGAGTACTTCCATTGTCAACGACACTCGAGATAACGCTCGTGACGAATGCGCATACTGTTTTGACGGTTATCCAACAGTAATAATAATAAAATGCCCGAGAAAATGGTTCGTCATTTTGAAAAATGTCGTGGGACGTCGGCCACAGCTGACGTAGACCTCGGCAGCTCTGCCTACAGATCTAATGCTCGGAACTGTTCTCGGTAACTTTCACTCCAAACATGATGCTGGACCGCGAGGCCCGCGTGGGCTGTACCACCACGAGGCGAAGGTTATACCACCGTATAAGGCTTATATCTCTCATGCATTTGCAGCACAAAACAGTACACCGAGATCTACCCCCCTCGAACAATTAAAACGATAATAAAATCAAAGTTTTCTCACGCCATTAATCGCGTCCGCATACGGTCTCGGGATCTATGAGATGTTTACGAGGCCATAACTCGATTTATATACATATATAAATATTTTTTTAATAAATTATACACGTATTGATGAGGATATATGCTTGTTACCCAATATAACGAATCGTTTTGAAATTTGTGTGTCATTTGAATAAAAAGCAATATTTTAAGTATCAAAGCGTCCCACGACATTGAGGAGAAGTAGGACGCACAGGAAACGCGTAGGCCACGTACTAGCATTAGCCATTATGTTGCCATATTATTTTTGTGTATTTTTGAACAGTATTTTTCGCTAGTTTCACTTATAAAACGCAACAATGCATTCGTAACCGTGTGCTGAGGGGCGATACAAGTACGATCAAACCTCCTATAGCGCCGCTCACTGCTATAGTAATACAAATTGAATGTAAAAAAATAATATTTGATGTTATGATTTTGTCCTGAGAATAAAATTAAATATAAACCTAACTCAACATTTTGTAATGGTGCCTGGTATTCTATAGAGCGGTTCCTATCTCGGCGCTATACGAGTGTTGACTGTACATACAATTTAGCTTTTCTCGGATAACTCTTTCAAATAAATAATAAATAATTATTGTTCTTTTGCTCGCATCCGGTACGATGTGTTAAAAAAAAGTCAAGACATTGATGAAGAATTCATCTATTTTCTAAACGACAGTTTTCATCAATACTGTACTGAAAATCTTAAGCCACTTCCGAGTATGGTGACTCTTTTTTTGAGCTGTTTATTCAATCCTCTTCCGCCTTAAACGACTATGAGCCATTAAATATGTATCAAAGTTATCGAGTGATCGAGGATCAACTCTCAATTTTGATACAACGCATTTTCGTTTGAATATAATATTATTTTAATGATACTAGTTGTTTTATTGGAAGATACTATCAGTACGTCGAACGACTGGAGTATGAGATAAAGAAGATGTTAATCCATTACATCCATTCCTCGATTTATGATAAATATTTTAAATCGTAGATTTTTCAGTCGAATATCTTCATGTTTTTGTAACAAAACAGTTATAAAATCTTTCTTTAAAAATGTCTTTTAAGTCAAATGTACAGGACTATAGTCTATGCTAATACTCGTTTTTTTTTAGATTTGAATAAATAAGTCATGCTAGACATCAAAATATACATTTTCTACAATTATCCACTTTTTTTATTGGGATTCTTTCTTAACACATTGCCTACGGGGCGAATCACGGTCAAACTCGCGCTGGAGCGGGGCGCATTCGCCGAAATTTGATGAAACGTCGTCTTTTACAAAAAAAAATCATAACTCTTTTATTATTCAAGATATTGAGCCGAAAATTAAATTACTTGAACATCAACATTTGCTAGATAGTTAATGAAAAAAAAGAGTCACTAAACATTTTGGGAACGGGCGTAATTGATTTTGTCGGCTAGCGTGTGTTATGCGCGCCCCGGACATACACAAATACGCTTTTGACGTGGAATACACGTCCCCCGTAGGCAATGTGTTAAGATGATTATATATTTTTATAGCACTTGTTGTTATTTGTACATTCAATCCAGCGCTTCGTGCTATAGAGCGGAATGTGTGCTAATCCCTTCTATAGTGCTTTCATTTAGAGCGAATTTTTAATGTCAAATTACATATTTCAATGATCAATGCCTTTTATTAGACAACAAAATATAAATGAATCTTATCCACTTTAGCAAACAAGCTTTTTTAATTAAATTTAATTATAATATTTAACATTTTCCCAATGTTAAATATTATATCCCTTTTAATAAATTTTGTAAAAAAATATAATCTCATAGATTCGATTGAGAGTGTTGTATGTATTGTTTGTTGTTATACAAAATACGATTAAAAAAAAACTTAACCCCAATTGTTGTATGGGTGCCTAGTTTTCTATAGCATGGTCTTTCTGTCTCAGTGCCGTAAGAGAGTTGAATGTACAAGTTAAAAAATGATCAATCAAATCCTTTTTTGGTTCCGCGTATTTTTTATTGTTCATTTTGAATATTATAAAATCAGATCTTGAGATCGGATCTCTCCACAAAAAGGTTGGAATCCCTGAACTACAACGATCGCATTATTGCTGTTGCTACCTACAACCTCTTAATTATGCCGATCTAACGTATACTTATAATATGTTAATATATGTTAGGTAATAAGTTGAGAGTTTTAGTGTCGAGCCGTTCGTTTGAGTCTCTGCGAATTAGGGACGTTCGTCGCGAATTTTTGCGACATACCAGTTTTGTATGGAATTTGCCAGAAATATTATCATGAGTGAGTGGCGATTGTGTTGTGCCGGTTGGCCTTCGCGCCATCTCGTTCGGATGTGTTGTTGCCGTTTAGAAATAATGGCGAATGAGACTCAAATAATAAAAAAAAAATAACGATAATTCCGTGAATCATTCAGAGTCGGTATGATCGATCGATCGAGGTGGTGGTTCCTCACAAAGATGTTGAGATCACGACCGCGTTCCGAGAAAAGTCCACGTGAATAACGTTTCGCGGGAAAAACTCCAAAAAAAAAACAACAATTCTGGTCTGACCCTCCGGGTCATTCCGCGTCGATTTTCTGACGAATCACAATCGTAATCGTAAATGTTTTCCTACAAAAGATTTACTTTTCGATAGCCAACGAGCACAAGATGTCAAATATATTGAAATAAACTGTTATCATATGTAAACTATGTATATACATTAAATATTTATCGTATTCTGTACATATAAATCCGGGACCTTGAGAATCGATCATAGTATCAATACATACGAAACGCCTTATCGCCTATCACAAGACTATTGAGCTTTCAATGATAATAATAATTTCAAGAAAAAAAAATATTTTAAGTAAAAATTACAATGGCGTTCGTGGCGGAATGATTTCACGCATCTAGTAAAATCATATCAATTTTTTTTTATATAATTCGTGGTACTCTTGATAAGCCTTTCACAATTCTTCATATCGTTACTGACTGGGAATACTTCACATTTTAGCACTATATCATTGAACAAAGAGATCTTCGATTTTGTAGTCATTCTAAAAACCAAGCATTTAATGCGATGGAAGTCATTGTTTTTCTCCTTGTATTCGTGTAAAGAATTCAATTTTCATCCACAGTAACCATCCTTCTAAGAAACGGATAGGTTTCATATCTTGATAATTCCTTGATTATTTTCATTTTCGATTTTAAGACATCTTAAGAGGCTTTGCCAAACACTTTTTGAAACCATCTATAACACTGTCAAGTGTTCAAGATGTCTCCATCAATGTTCTGCATAGCTTCGTTTGATTTCAATCCATGTCATATCAACCGGTTCAATGCCATGGATTTTTTAACAAGTTGTAATCCCTTTTTTAGTATGTATTTTTTTTTGCATGTATGATTTTTAGTATGTAATAATATCCGTAATAGATGTCACTACAACATGATATAGTATATCCAACGAATTTTTAAAGGAACAAATAAATACAAATACTTGTACAAATGTGTACGTTTGGGAATGGTGATCACTCCGCATAGCGTACACCAGTGTACTCATGGAACTGAACTGGTTAAAACAGCACAAAAACAACAAACATATTTAACAAGCAACAACCGTTGCATTTTTAATTTTATGCAAAAAAAAAATGGCAAAACGGAAAGATTACTACCAGAGCTCTGAAACCTCATGAATCTTGTTCTTGTCCGTTTTCGGACGTAGGCGTTCTAATCGTTCTTGTTTTATCTCCATACGTATGTCGATTTTTGACGAGCTGGAACAATTCTAGATCCCTTAATCCGGTTCAGTCGCTTATATAGCCAATTTTCCGTTCATGCTATTCTGCAAACATTGTGTCCAATAGAGTATATTAAAGTCTAAGAACATTAATTATTAAACAACAGTTGAAGTTCATGCACATCAAACTTGTACAATGCGTGAAATCAATCCGCCACTGATGTAGATTTGCTATTAAATATTCATATTTAAATAGTGGCAGTGGAAGAGAGCATGAATCTGAAATAATGAAGGACTCTTGTAAAAATACTACTAGTACTACTTTAACTCCTCTCTCTATCTTCGATCACTCAGCCAAATTCAAGCGTCATAAACAACGATGTTTTTTTAATGCAAGATTATGCTCAGTTTCATATTATCCTTCTTTTTCTTCATGTGCCTTGCTTTTTTTATATAATTCGTGGTACTCTCGACAAGCCTCATAAACAAACACAATTCTTCATACCGTTACTGACTGGGAATACTTCATAGTTTAGCTTTATATCATTAAACAAAGAGAACTGAGATCTTCGATTTTGTAGTAATCGTAAAAACCAAGCATTTTCTTCTTCTTCAAGTGCCTTGTCCGTTTTCGGATGTCGGCGATCTACATGTCCTTGTTTGTTCTGCAAATAATTGTCTGTTTTTGGCGAGCTAGAACTATTATGGAACTCCCAATCCGGTCCAGTTACAAACGTTGTGGAGCCACAATGGCTTCTTTTACCTACCAACCACCGTTTACCTTCTACTTTTCCCTCTACAATGATCTGCAAAAGGACGGTTGTATTGTACATGAAGAGTGGTAGATAATGTGATTTTTTCTTACTTCAACTTCTTCACATGGAGCGAGAGTTTTTAGATGAAACTATCGCCGTCTACAGAGAAAATTGGATGTTGAACGGTGGTTGATAAGAAATAAGCTTTCTTAGTTAATTATTCCAGAAAAAATATGGAGAAAAAACAAGAACGATTAGAAAACCTACGTCCGAAAACGGAGAAGGCGCTTGAAGCGACATTAAATGCATTTATTTCTCCTGAAGAATACCACAGTTGAGTTATGATTGTCAAGTTAACTGCTACTGAGCGCAGATAGTACTCGGATGGATGACCATTCCGAATAATTCTGAGTGACGCTGGTCAACAGAGGGATGGAGGCTGATGACCTTTCAAAAATATAAGCTGGAAAGCGGAGAGTAGCGCTCATCAGTATAAAAAATAAGGAAACCGCTGCACTATATTTCCCCATGAAAACCATGTCCATTATCCTCCATAAGGGCAATCATGTACATGGACACGTTCCTCGGAAATTGTTTACCTCTCGGCGCACCTTATGTACCAGCGCCTGTGTGCGCCACACAAATTGGCCATATGGACGGCGCGCCCCTGACTACTATAGATAAATCGAGAGATAGAGCGACGTGGATGATGCGACGTGGGCATTCTACATATTTAGAATGATTCATCATTTTTATGCATAAATATTACTTTGAGATTTTATTTATTTTCGCATTTATCGTATTCCCGCATTCGTCGTTGTTATTAGTCGATAAAAATATTTTCTCCGACACGCGTACATCTCGCCGTGGTATCTCCTCCTTCAATGTCATACCAGACATACCTGTTTACCCGAAATTTAATGGACTACCATTTTGGACGATTGTAAACATTAATCCTTTTTCGTATGGAGCCGCATGAGATGATGCGGTTCTTAGATAACAAAACAAGTTATTCCCCCGGCGTTTACCTTTACATGTTGTTTGTCTCTTTATTTTTACTTGTTGAATATTTGAGAGAGGCCGGCCATAACACGCCGAGAGTGGACCATAATCGACCGAAAACAAAGCGGACGGGAATCAATTAAACAAATTAATATGTTGCATATGGCGACTGCGCTCCCTTAACCCAAAAAATTCGTAACCCACAAGTCACACCATACTTGTGATGTATAATTAAAAAATATATATATAAATGTATTTAATTATGGGTTTGAGTGGTTTCTGAAAAAAGGCCGCATAGGTTGTAATTAGCTATAAAGGTCCGATCTTGTGTTAAATAATAATTATCACTATGTAATCTCATCTCGTAACGTGTGATGATTTTTTTAATATATATATATATATGTATCATTCGCATGATTATTCACAGTGTGTAATACATTAGGCGGCGTGGAAACGTACGTGTGTAATTGCATAAAATTATAGAATTAATCTGAATATTTCGAATCGATTTTCTAAGGTCGAACCGTGCTGACGATGCGAATCTGCACACATATTTTAGAGTTGCTTGCAGTGTGCATTCGCGGTGTAATTATTTTTTTAGTACTGCTGACACGTTTTGTTAGAGTACTTTATGGCTCCTTTGGACCGGTCCGCTATAAAAAGAGAGGCCTGCGTTGTGTTACGAGTCGGCTGTCGACGCCAGAGTTACCTGTGCAGAGTACCTGGCCGGGCGAGGTAGGCATAGGTAGGTGCTTGCGCGAGGTACCTGAACGACCTAGGGTCCCAGGGTCGCGTCGAGCTAGTAGCTCGCGGCTAACTCACACAGAACATCTCCTACTAGCCCGCGGACACATTCCGATCATGTACATAATGTATCATTACTCATTATAAAATAGCAGCCCGCCACTTTGTTCTCGATCGCCCCCCAATATTATGCCCAGAGATATTTCGAATATTCGAATACGTAAACTCGATCCAAGGCACTCAGTTGTAATGCGCATCCATGCGCAATAAAACGCAAGATTGTTTAGTCTGGATTTTCAGATCGAGTTTCTTTGGCGTTTTATCATGTTGACATCACACTTGCGAATGACCTCTCGACAGTCTGCACGGTTATTAGAAGGTTAATATTTTTTTTATATAAAAAAAAACTATATACATACGCTGATACCACAGTTTACACGATCTCGAGTTACACTAGCATTTAAATTATTAACACTCAATGACCCGGTCCCGCGTTAGTGCGAAAATTTTCGTAAACGATAAACACCCGCTCCCGCACTAACGCGGGTTCACACGAAAAAACATTATACTATCTGATACCTTTACAAGGCTTTCTTTTAAGCGTTTGGCTCCATTTGGTTCATCGATTTATGCGCTTTATAAATATGTAATATGCCATTTGTGCATGAGTTAAAAACCTTGAAATAATGATTATTTGGATTCAGAAACTTTCCAACGTGTTTTACGTCAGCTAGCATGAACTTGTTTGTTTATCCATTCAACAAAATAACTTTTTGAAGAAAAATATTTATGTGACCTATTTCGTCACATCCTTTATATAAGCTAGAATACTTACATACTATAAAGATATCTGTTGTTTTTATCGTCTAAAATACAATAAATCATCATTTTAAAGCTCAGAAATTTCTTCTTATCTAAATATTTATGTATATCAATATAAGTATACAATGCGTATATTTCTTATTTGATTCTCCAAAAGGAAAAAAGTTATTAAGCATTTTTTACAGAGCCGCGCAAAATCGCAGGATCGATAAAAAGATGCAGGTTTAGGTGTAAGTTTCGCCTTAAAACAGAGGGTGCTTGAGTGTTAATATAAGCAGGGGTGGCTCGTCCATAAACGCTGCGGAACTGCAGCACCCTCAAGCGAATTGAGGAGAATATATTTTTATATATTAATATCTATTGATTCTATATTACGCTATCGGCGTCGTGTATTGGATGGATGCGGGGCGGTAGCGGGATGGGGGATCACATCCTGAATCACTTTTGAAACATTTTTTTTTAATTTTATCTTCCGCAGCACCCCCAAATGTTTTAACTACGAACTTATCATAAAATGATTTAACACCCGATGTCGCTTTATTTCTAATGCCTCATTTATAATTTCGAAGAAAATGTTATTATTTCTTGTATTATATACAATAAATAGATTTATCAATAATATGTAAATTTAATTTCATTGATATTATTTTTTTTAGCAGTGAAAAAAATATATAAATACTTCGTAAATATATGTTTATATATTTTTCGTATAAAAAGCTATTTGCCACAAATTACATAGTAATTTTCATTAATGATTCTAAAAAGTCAATAACAATCGTCATAAAAACATGAATGGTAAATAGAATTGGATGAAGAAATTTCATAGATCAAAATAATTATCCGGTTAATAAGTTTTCCGGTAAAAAATATATTGAGAAACAGTGATTTATTTTAATTTACCATTAAACACAAATAAATAATATTCTTAAAAAAAAAGTTGAAAAATAAGCTTACTCTCAGGACGAAAAATGCTCACTAATCAAAGGGTTAATTGTGTCCACTATAATGTCAGCGCTTTATCAATTAAGTCGAGGCTTATTACCGGAACTGAACCGAAAACCGGAACCGAACCAAAAAAATACCGGGCAATTTTTCATTTAAAAATTGAAAAAACGTGCCATCTTAAATTCAATCCAAAATAGAGACGTAGAGGATTTTTTAAGAAGCAAGTAATCAGCATTGTAGTCCCAAAGATTCCAAATTTCAACTAAGCATAGACTTTGAATATATTTTAGAATTTTACTAAGAAAATAAAACGGCACATCCTCATTTATACAAAATTACAATGGCGGTTTTAAGTGCTCCATCTACAAAAGTCAGTGTTGAAAGGACCTTCACTAGTTTACAATTTATTCCGCGAGACAATAGAAATAGTTAATGGGATATTTTAATAATTACAGGTAAATCCTGTCACAAAGAGCATTTCCTACGAATACAGAGGCCGTTGTATGTTATCAAAAAAAAATCATTAAATGCGTTAAACATCTTTGGCGATTTTGATTTTACGCCTCAATATAAGCAAATTACGTCCCGTTTTTATGGTTTTTCTCATCTTCGGGAATAGGATAAAGTCGTAAAAGTCCAACCCCGGCGAATACGAAGACCGATGTATCATAAAAGTGTCGTTGTGACAACCTTTGGTATTGAATCCATCCTCATAATTTATTCTATCCATCCATGTCAGTTTCTAGATGCAATAATCAACAGGATGATTAATTATTTGGACTCCTTTAAATGATCTTGATTTTTTATAGCTTTTCCAATGACTCTAGAAAATATTTAGATTTAATTTAAGTCGACTTGCATTCAGTTTCTCGCTTTGCGATTCACTCGATAATTTTTTCATACAAATATTAAAATCAAACATCACCAAAAGTCGATTTAACATTTTTTAATAATTCAAAAAAATTTCCGAGTGAGTTTTCTCAACTGCTATTTCCTTTCGAAAAAATTTGTACTGATTTTTATTATTTATGACAAGTTTTTAATCTGAAAAATATAAATAAATACTATTGCTGCATCCAACTCTCCAGAAATTATTTTAAAAAAAATACTATTCTATCTAAAATAGAATCCCATAAATATTATTTTTTATTAATTCAATAATAATCTCTGTGATATATGCAAAACACGTCTCCTTTTCATGGTTTATCTCATCTTCGGAAATAGGAAAAAAATCGCAGAAGTCCATTCCTGACGAATACGGAAGCCAATATATCATAAAACTGTCGTTATGTTCAAAAATTCTTTCCACGATTTAAAAATCGCTGAGTGCGCGATAACGCGACTTTTATGACAGTCGAGACAATAAAGTAAGCATCCAATATGGCTACCAATGTCAAGATATGTCAGCGACAAGTTGACCTACTTGAGTGTCGATTCGAATGACAATTATTGATTATCTCATCTATCAAAAAATCGAATTTTACTTAATTATTTTAGATGAGCGTCGCTCAGAATTTCTCGAGATTTCACACATGCGAATAACAATAATACAAAAAATATTTTTGGCACTTTTTTCAATCTTCCAAGCACTTCTGGAACGCAATTTTCAACTTTGCGCAAAACATGTATCTTTTTCATGTTTTTTTTATTTTTTGAAGAATACAGAAGCCAATCTATCATAAAAATATTATTATTTTCTCAATTTATATTTTTTTCTACAATTAAAAATCGCTTTTTATAGCTACCAATGTCAAGATACGTCCGGGCACAAGTGTACCAACGCAAAAATATGATAATTTGAGTTTAGACTTAAATGATAGTGGATTAAATTCATCTATCACAAAATCGAATTTTTAATAAATTATTTTTGATGAGCGTCACTCAGTTTCGATCAGAGTTATGGTCTTTCATGGTTTTTATCAGGAATCACGGAGAATACGGAGTTGACTGTAATAATTATATATCAAAAGTAGTCGATATGCCTGAAAATAGAGCCTATTATTTTTCTTTGTTTGATTTTAAAATAGGATAAATATCAACACGATTATTTGTTCGTCAGCCTCGAGTGTATATTGGACGTGGCGACCTGGCCCGTATTTGAAGAGCCTAAATAACCTGGTGGACGACCGTCACAGTCCTGGCATCAGGTTTGTGACGAACGTGTCTCTGCTGGAGATCGCGTAGTGTCCTCCAGGTGGCAAAGACTTGCCTCAGGATTAAAAGGCCACTTATGTACGTATGTATATTATGCAAGAGGAGAGCACTGAACCGAACTCCACGTTCGATTCTCGACTGTTCAGGGCATAAGCCACGGATCCATAAATTGTAACAGCGATTCGTTCCCTGACCACAGTCGCATTGGCCATATTCAAATTTAATTGGCGAACCACATCGATTTCCAACGTGCCATTGTATGGTCGGAGCTGCCGCTAATCATATTTGCAGACACGGAGCGAGACCCGTCTCATAGGCGAGACGCACCGATCCCGAGAACAATGCCACCGTGAAAATTGCAGAGCTACTGAACAATCGCGGGGTTTACCTGTAAACTCCGTTGGCGCCACCGAAGATTATAAATCAGGAGTGGTCGAACATTGTAACGGAAACCAACCAACAATAAAATAAATGTGTTATCGAGGGTCCCGGCGAGCCCTCATGCCCCGGCCGTGCGACCTCTGCAATTGTCATAATTTTAACACGGAAACGGAGGGGGATCTGCCGCTGCTTTAATCGATCCCCATCGAGGCGAATCGTGATTGATCAATTATTGGGGCGTTATGATATTATTCCGTGGTCAATTTCAATAAATCATTCGAGATGTGTTCGTCGCGATTATCGCCCCGGCGTCAATTGTTTGCGCAAACATATGTTTGCGCCGTGCAAATAATATGAAAATCACGTACTCTTGTTAAAAATAACAATAATTTAGATTTAAGAATATATGTGTACACATAATATAAATTCTTAGTATCGGGAATGTTCAATATTGGTCGTGAGCAAATATACGCGCGTTCCGGTGCTTTAAGCTCGTCGTGCTCAACCAGTGCGGCCTGTTGTTGAGCTTTTGAAGATGGAACAGGACGTGTTTTAGTGTAATGCATGTATTTAAATATCAGGGGAATCGAATATAAAATCAATTTATATTAAAATAATCGTTTGGGGCGAACGACGATATATTGTCGTTCGGGATACGGGCGCGAATTGCTACCAATTGTCTATATAAATCGGCGTTTTTCAGCTTCAATCAACGCTGAGATGTAGCTGTTTATTTGACGATGAATTTCGATTTATGTTTAAATCGTATAGTATTTTTAAGTGACGAAAAAACCTGAAATATTAATTTTCTTTAATATATCTTTATATTTGAATCCGTATTGTTTAATGAACTCCTACAAAATGTTAACAGAAGTCAATACCGTGTTGTACCGAATACGATTGAAAATTTCTTCTTCTTCACTTGCATCCTCATTCTCTTTCATTAGAGAAATAACTTCTTGATCCTTAGATTGGATTAAAAATTCTGTGGCAAACTTATTGAACCAATTTATTTTTAGAACCAATCGTTAAAGATGCTTCTGTATATGCAACTCAACGTTTTTTGGTTATTTAGCTTTCCTAATCATCTAAAGCTTAATTTTGTGAGTTTCAAATACTTTAGTGAAGAATCTTCAAAGATCCTTCTATCCATCAATGACTCTTTCCATCTATAATATTTAACACAACGATTTATGCTTTCTTTTCCATTTAACGATCTTGGTTTTCTAGCATTTTCAATCATCAAAAGTGTACGACTATATTGCGATCTTAAAATATGAATTATATTCTATAAGCTGCGCATATTATTCTAGATATTAGCCTCGAGATCAATCAACGTCTAAAAAATATAATAATCGTCTTGAACAATGACAATGACAATGTTTTTTCTGAGCTCTTTAAAAACGACGTTTGATTTAATTCATTCATAAGCGATCGATATGATTTTTTTAAGTATTTTAAAAAAATCCAAGGTATCAAATTTTCTCAATTTCTGTTCATCTGTAAAAATATTTGCACTAGTTTTTATTATTTAAATAATTACTATTATAAACCAAGTATAAAATGTAAAATCTGAATAATCCCACCTCTCCCATTCACAAGATACTTTATGGCTTTACCGGATTTTACCCTCCGCATTCGTTCGCATCTTTTCTAGGCGTTAACTGCTTATAACAAGCCACGTAGGTGATTATTTATCTTGTTGCGTTATAGCAATCCCTTCATCATGGGAAAGATCTCCTTAAAGAGACGATCGCCTAGAAAAAAGGTCATCAGTTAAGAGTTTTCCTTCCCAGGGCATTTTATCATCATCATCATCATTTGCAAGCCACAAGGCTCTCACTCGCTGAAGGCATGGGCCTTACCAAACTCTTGAATGGCAGTCGAGTAGAGCAGAACCTGAGTCTCGCACGTGACGTGAGGGCTCCCCTTTCGTGTCCATACCGCGGGGACCCAAGCCGTCTTGGTATGCGGTTTTTTGTATAGAATTTCCATCTCTTGGCCATTGCTAGCATTGTACGTACATCTTCTACCATGTTGGTATCGGATCTTACCCTCTCGACTGTGTCCAGGCAAGTAGGAGGGGGTTTGTCTCGGTATTCGTTTATTCTCTTCTCTAAGGCGTTATCTGTTTACGACGAATCACGAGTGATATTTTTTCTTCTTATACATTTGCATAGGCGCATAGACGTCTATAGCGCAGATTTAGTTAACGGAGAGCGCTCTCCGCCGTATTTATATTAGCGTAAAGACTAATTTTTGAGATTTTATATTATAAGTAGTTAATATATAGTAGTAGCCCGCGAAAAAAGGTTGGATACTCCGTCTTTAATCATTGCCGCGCGCATTAAAACATATTTAACAAATTAAAAATTAAGAGAAAAAAAGAGTATAGTGTTAAAAAAGCCGAGATCTTCTCCGACCAGTTTTTATCGAGTTTCTGCATATCGTTAACATTCTCATACAGAATTCCATCTCGAGCCAGTTTTATATCCACTGCAAGCAATGGCCTTTTGTGGTTTGAGACAAACCATTATGTGTTATGTGCTTTCTTCGAAATTTATAGCCCCGCAGCATCGAACAATGAGTAATATTTTTAACGCCAATCCCAATAGACGGCACTAGTGTCCGACATTGTATTGCACACAATATATCTATAGACGCGGATCAGGCGTTGACATTTTTGCCACAATATATTGATATATATATACAAATATATTTAGATTGAAAATTAATTTCGTGATTGGACGTGTAAAAAAAAGAGAGGCTGTATTCGTCGAGAGTAGTGTATCAGAAATATTTCTGTCCGATCGAAAGCTATATTCAATTATATGGCTGGCGGGGCGTCCGCCATGATATACCTGAGGAACATTCCTGGGCCTCGCGCCCGGAGCGCGGGGCCTAGCCGTCGAAGGCCCCGATCGTATCGCATTCCTAGTATTGTTGTTGCGCCTGGGAGGGGGGCACAGGCCTAGCCCCCAAGACCAATCATGCCATCGGGGCCTCGAGAAACAATCGCCGACCGCGGAAATATCGACCACGGAGCACGACCCAGGTGCAATGAACCGCGCAATGGTCGAAAGCCACGCCGGAATTTTCGCAAACGTGTCCAGAGGTCAAATTTTTAATATGGATTTTCGAATTGATGAGGTCCGCGCGCGTGTATGAGTGCGAGGTGATGAGTTCTTCGGAGCATATGCGTGATGAGCGAGGTCACCATTGAAAAGCACAAAAAAAAATCATCTCGAACGCTCTCTATATATGCACGGACTGGAGCTGATGACGTTAAGTCGTACAAATCAACCCTTTACTAATAAATTAAAATAAAGCGTAGATGGAACGGCAAAGCTTTATGTGTTAAAGCGCATAGTTAGGATGTAAGACATCGGGGCCCTTGTCATTCAGGGGCCTCAAGCCTCGGGGCCCTCAGCATTTATTTTTATTTATTTATTTATTTGATTTTGATGGATAATTTGAGCCATAACAGAAAGATTCCAAAGCACCATTCGCCCATATAAAAATTCTAATGTCAAATTACGGCAGTATTTTAAAGGATTCCCTAGGTTCATAGTTTTCGTCGGACATCTATCCGATTACTAACTTAGCTCAGTCGCGGTTAACTTATATTATCGATATAATATGCATGCTATCTACAAGCCATAACACTGGTTGATACACAGACGAGCGTCGCTCAGAATTTCCTGAAAATAAAATCATTTGATGTAATCTCCTCAACATAAGCTAAACACGTCTCTTTTTCATGTTTTTTCCAACATCAGCAATAGTAAAAAGCAGCAGAAGTTCATATGTAACGAATACGAAGGCCGATATGTCATAAAAGTGTTAAAAATTCTTTCACAATTCAAATATCGCTGAGTGCATTCAAAACGCGCGAAACTTTTTCGACAACCAAACAATAAAGTGAGCAACCGATATGGCTACCAATGTCAATATATGTCAGGAACGAGTGGATCGACACAACAAAATTGTGTCAATTTGAATCTTGACTCAGATGAGCGTCGCTCAGAATTTGCCGAAAGGTCATACTTCCGAATTATACGAAATTTGATAAAAAAAAATTAATCAATAAAATCATTTGATGTTATCTCCTCATCATAAGTTAACCACGTCTCTTTTTTATGTTTTTTCTCATCATTATAAATAGTAAAAAGCAGCAGAAGTTCATAAGAAACGAGTACGAAATTTTTCCATAATTAAAATATCGCTGAATGCATCCAAAACGCGCGAAACTTTTTTGACAATCAAACAGTAAAGTGAGCAACCGATATGGCTACCAATGTCAAGATATGTCAGGAACGAGTGGATCGACAACAAAATTGTGACAATTTGAGTTTCGACTCGGATGATATAGGATTATTTCAGATGAGCGTCGCTCAGAATTTCCCGTAAGGTCACACTTCCGAATTATACGAAATTTGATAAAAAAAATTATTCAATAAAATTATTTGATGTTATTTCCTCAACATAAGCTAAGCACGTCTCTTTTCCATGTTTTTTCTCATCATCAGAAATAGTAAAAAGTAGCAGAAGTATATTTTCAACGATTAAAATATCGCTGAGTGCATCCAAAACGCGCGAAACTTTTTCGATCACCAAACAATAAAGTGAGCAACCGATATGGCTACCAATGTCAAGATATGTCAGGAAAGAGTGGATCGACACAACAAAATTGTGACAATTTGAGTCTCGACTCGGATGATATAGGATTATTTCAGATGAGCGTCGCTCAGAATTTCCCGAAAGGTCACACATCCGAATAATACGAGATTATGAAGTTGTAGATGCATCGCTTTAATCAATCTTCGAAGCACTTCTGGAACGCAATTTTCAGTTTTGCGTTCATCACCATCGTCGATTTTGATATTATCTCTTCAATATAAGCAAAATATGTCGCTTTTTTATGTTTTTTTTTATTTTATGGAATAGGATAAAATCGCAGTAATCTTTCTTGACGAATACGGAAGCCAAGCTATCATAAAATATTATTATTTTCATAATTTATATTTTTTTCCACGATAAAAAATCGCTATGTACAACATTAAATGGTAAATAAATGTAATTATTATGAGCGTCACTCATCCGAATTATAAGAGGTTTTTGAATTATAGATATATAAATATAACCTATTTTTCTTTTAATTTTATTTTAAAATAGGATATATATCGACACGATTATTTATTTTCGAAGAGCGCTACTTAGAATTTCGCGGAGCCAAATCCGTCCGAATGTCAGCATATATATGAAAATTTACAGTTGTTTTTTTATTATTTTAATTCTGTTATTTTCTGCTATTTATGTATCGATGTTATTAGCACAACTTATGGCGACCAGAGTTGTCAACGGCGGCCGGATAGTCGTTGATTGCAAACCAAAACCAGATCTATCAATCTCGGCCGCATTGCGAATCGATTCGACGGAAAAACACTGCGCATGAATTTTCGTCATAATCTCCCGTGTACACGAGACGTTATAATATCTATATTTAATGACAATATAGACCTTCCCGGTCGGCTCATATCCTGTTAATGATTACTCTGGAACCGATCATTATATGTGCATTACGGTTCATTTTTTTATCATTATTTTCAATAGCATAAAAACACTATTGCGCCGTGTGTTACACGATACATGTTTTTCTTCATTTAACAGCTAGGAATCGGCCCAAAAGTTACTTCATGAATTGCGTGCATTCACCATATTTACATGAACGGTTAGCTCGAATCAATATCGGACCGCGATCGCCATATAACTCATTGTTTGGCTCAGTAATTGAATCGGTTTAGTCGCCTTTTTAGTGAAATTTTCGCGTGTGAAAGACACGTCATTGTCCCATTGTCGGTGTTATGAAAGCGAGGCGTCGACTGCGGCGCATCCGACGGCCGCAGAATGCTTTTCGAAAAATGCATTATTTGTTTGTCGCCGTGTGGTGCTTGCGTAAACGCATTCCAGTTCACATCCGTTAAAATAACCCAGTTTTGAATTCAAACCGTTAATTACAGAACGAATCAAAATTTCGTCTCCCTCTCTCTCTCTCTGTCGCGCTCGCTTGAGCGAAAAACGGCGAGCGTTCAAATGTTGGCCTTAATTGTATCGGACAACAGTTGACAGGTGGCTGTCAATAGATGGAACATGCGATCGATTTTACATCTGAGACTCCACTAAATCACCTATAGGCAATCCTCCGACGTTCGTACAACACGATTGCGCTCTTAAATGATTAAAAAACTGAGAAAAATACCGTATTCATGAGCAGAGCCGTCCATATGGCCGGATTGTGCGGCGCACACAGGCGTCAGAGAAAGAAAGACAACAAGAGGAAAAAAAACAAAATATCAGAAATGATTGCCCATAGTTTGTCTATACCATCTCGCATTGTAACGTCTACGATGGAGCCTGTGGTCGCTTCAACGGATGTCCGGCTGCATCCTTGTACGTCACCAAACGCGGAGCTTCTCCAGACTATCGTTTCTTCTAATGAGATTCCTAAAATTGCGAAGAATACGCTTGAGACATAAAATCGAGAGTCTGTCATCTCTTTCGTCTTCCATTTACGCTAGAACAGAAACCTTAGATAGAATTACGTTACAGAATATTTAGGAAGATACAAAATTATGAAAATCAGATTCGTTTATATTTTTGCATATTTTTTTAAATAGAACTCTTTCGATGCTATGAATCGATTGGAATGTATATTCTTGTACGTCTTCATTGCTCGTAAAATTAAGCCTTTATGGCCCTCAATCAGTAGCGCGCCGACAGTATCCTGCGCCTGTGTGCAGAACTTCAATTAGCGCCCCTGTACGTCCTGTGTGCTTGACCAGACGAACTACGGACAATCACTAATATTGTTATATTACCAAGACGGCTCGGGTCCCCGCGCTATGGACACGAAAGGGGATCCTTCACGTCACGTGTGAGACTCAGGTTCCATTGTCCTCAACTACCAGTTTGGTAAGGCCCATGCCCTCAGCGAGTGGCTAGCAAATGATGATGACGATATTATTTAGCGTCGATTTTAAGAATTTTAAATCATTTTATTATTATTTTGTATTTTTTAAATTTTTCCCTCTAATCATCCGGCGCCCGTGTGCGCCGCACAATATGGCCATATGGACGGCAACCCCCTGATCTCAATATATAGACCTTATAGCATCTTTTTGTATTGGAATCGAATAGATATATCTTCGATTTCTTATATCTGTTATCGATTCCAAATTGTATTCTCTTTTAATTCAAATTTATTGAAATTATAAATATTTCAGACGTAAATTGCGGGAAATACGGCCGTATAACTGGTATCGAATGGATTAAAATGAAACTAGATATTATACGCAAATGGCGGAAAATCGTAGTAATCGTTGTTCGTAGAAATGCTCCTATGCGATTTTTTCATATTCCTGAAAATGGGATAAACGACGTTTTGCTAGATTTAAAAAAATTGTATTACTTTTGTCACTGGTTCAGTATTGTTTATTCAAAATCTTCTTGTATATTTGATTGTGTTGGGTCTACCGGAAAATCCTATTTTTTTTACAACATCGTAGATTGCAGAAAGGATTGATTTAGCTCAACAAACTATTTCGGATCATATTCGGAAACTAGGATTGGTGTGGAAATATTCGAGATGGATGCCACAAGAGTTAGGAATGGATGATAACTAGGGATGAAAAGTGGATTACCTATGAAAACATCAATCCGGAAAACCTGCCCCCTCCACCTATAAACCGAAGTTGAGCCTGAATAAGAGAATGTTGTGTATATGGTGGGACATTCGAGGACGAATACATTTTGGGCTGATGAAAACGAACTAAAAGCTGAATTCAAAGATTGGATCGTTTAAAAACAGCACTCCAAGAAAAGAGGCCGGCGATGTTCAATAGCAAGGACATCATGATACGCTAGGCCAGATACTGCTTTAGGGACTCGTCAGAAACTCGCAGAGCTAGGCTGAGAAATTCTGTCGCATCCATCATACACCCTCTGATTATCACCTGTTTCTGTCCTTTGAAATCAAAAACGACGATGATATCAGACAAGCTCTGGTTCAATTTTTCGCCTCTAGGGATAAGGCATTTTTTAAAAATGGGATATAAACATAATGATGGCAATTATATTATTCAGGGTATAAAAAATTTGGTAGACCCAATATTTGGGTGAATTTTCCGGTACATTTTTGATACGAGACCGATCCCAATCTGGAGCCAGGTCGTGTTCCCCTCGCGGCATCTAATGAATTCCAGTTTCGAAATCGTGTGCCATTATAAAGTTATACATGCATAGTATCTTACTACATTCCGCGAATTTAAAATTGTTGCGGCGATTACGATTACCCCAGGGTCAATCCAGTTTAACGACTCTGCTCCTATGACGCCAATGCATCTCAAAATATGTGTCGGGATCGCCGTCGCTTAACATAAATTTCAAACCGTAATTCAATAAATCTTTAAATCGATTCTGGGCAACAACAGCTCGTGGACATTTGTAAATATTTGTAAATGTGACGTATGTATTTGCATATATGCGAGTACAACTGGAACGCCACTTTGAAAGCCATTAAATGATTTATACGAAGTGGGAAACTCGTTAAAAGGCGGGCTTTACGACCGACATTGTGTTCTGCGAATTATAATAATGCGCGTGTTTTATTCGCAATTAAATCGTCCGAAGTGCAGTTTGATAGGACATTTTATGGGGCCGTAGATCGAGCGGATGAATTATTTGCCCGGGTTTCGCGCGCGGTGCGTCGATGTCTCCGCGATAGATTTTCATGCGATTTTCCGCACCGCGTCGACGAATTGGCGATCCCTGGCCGTCGGATCCAACATCACGATCTTCCATAAAGCACGCACGGTCACGACTGGGCCTGGACCCGGTTTGATTATCCCGAGACCTTCAACAGCCTAAGGACGAAATATCGATGCACGATTCAATATAAAGAAAAAAAGTCTTATCTCATACTCTCAACATCATAATGGGCTCGGTGAAGTAACCCAATCTCTTACAGACAGCCCGGGATCGCAATATAATAATAATGGTTCAGAATTGGATCGCTTAGACGCCGAAAACGCACAGACACGATCCATATAGTTAATTATCAGAAAACGCATATAAATCATGCTAACATTTTTTTACGTTTTTAACCGATACATCACGGCGGCTCAAAAACAACTGAGTCGTCCGAATTTTATGCAATTTAATAAAAATAATAACAGAGCATTCTTGAGGGACTGAACACTCAGTGCATATGGTTCGAAATGTGTTAGGGTAGCCACCTGAAAAACCATAGCTGGCGTTAATCATTTGTCGCTTTAATTTAGGGAATACTGGTAAATTATTATTTATGAAATGAGTTAAAATTTGAGGCTGAATTAGTGAGGCCCTTTTCGGTAAATTCCTTACCGACTACCAATAGAAGATGAATACGAAATGGCAATTAACATATGTAGTGGTGTTAGGGCAATGTCTAGACGTAGACTAAGCTCTCGCAACAAGTGACAACCGCACATCGTACAGGATGCGAGCGAGAAAAAACATCGTATCCGTGACAACAGAAGCGAATATTGTCGTTTTTAATTTTTCTTTGCAATTGCGGATAATAAAGGTCAACGATTATTTATAATATTTATCCTTTAGACATCTTTAGACAAATACAAAAAGTTTGTGACGTGCAGGATTTATATTAAAAGAGTTATTCGAGAAAAATCAAACTCGGCACGATTAGGTTAACTCGTTTTTTCTGCAGATTGAGATTCAATACGACAAATAATCAAATCTAAAGTAACAAGCATACATTTTCCACAATTTTCAATTGCATGGATCACGCGTTCTTAAACAATGGAAAAAACGCCTCATGCCTTTATCCAATCTAAATTTTCAGATTGGCCCTGTAATATTTTACGAAATAAAAAATACATAAATATTTTTTGGTCCAATTTTATTATTAATTCGGTCTTTTCAACGGTTGATAATTAAATTAATATTATAGTGAAACTCCCATTTTACGTTTTTGAAGGTACCTATAAAAAAAAACGTAATCACGGGGTGAGAAAAAAAATAAATGAAAATTATTTTTTATTTAGATAATCACACAAATCGGTTTGATACATATTTTTGTGCTGATTTACAGCTTTTTCGATCTTATAAATCGATAAAAATGTTTTGAGGCCCTCAATATGCCTCATAGCATCTTCTTTTGTTGGAATTAGATGTATTCAGTTTACCTCCTTTCCACCAGATAATTCTTTGTCGGATAAGTTTTATTTAAATCTTTTTTTCGCCTTTCAATTTTAATAATAATATTTTTACCAGATTTCTGTTCCTTAATATTCATTTGAACCTAGCCGTGATGTGTGTGGAATCCCAAGCTTTTAGATTTATATTAACGCTCAGAGACACGGTCCCGCGTTAGTGCGGAAATTTTCGTAAACGATAAACACCCGCTCCCTCACTAACGCGGGCTCACACGAAACATGTTATCTAATGCGCTACAAAAGGCTTTCTTTTAAAGTTTTACGACTCGACACAGTTTCATTCATTTGCTCTGCATGCCCTTTGTAAAACATGGCCTGTATTTATGGTTAGAAAACTATCCTCAAATAATAGAATTATTTGGATCGAAAACTCCAGTACTTACACATCGATTGTAACGGGTAGATTTTTTATCCAAATTCAACAAAATACTTTTTTGGAATATTTATGTGGCACAACCCGTCACATCCTTTATTACAAAGCTAAAATTACTTACATACTACATAAAGATATCTATTTGTTTTTTATCGTCTAAAATACAATAAATCATAATTTTCACAGCTCGAAAATTTTATTTCTTATCTAAATATTATAATAATATAGCATGAGTATACTATACGTATAATACTTATTTTTTGACCAAATTATCTCTAATAGGAAAAAAGTTATTAAGCATTTTTTACAGAGCCGCGCTAAATTGCAAGATCGATAAAAAGATGCGGGTTTAGGTGTAAGTTTCGCCTGAAAACAGCGGGTGCTTGAGTTTTAAAATAACTCTTATAAATCCTACATGTACTTTTTGTATTTGTCTAAACAAGCCCAAAAGAATAAATATAAATAATCATTGAACTTTATTGTCTGCAAATGTGAGAAAAAAATATAAAAACGACAATATTGTTTTACAATGGCATGTTTTTTATCGGATATGAGCGAGAAAAACATCGCACATATGCAAGTGCGAGCGAGAAAAAATATCGTGTTGTGCTAGTGGAGAAATAAAATCATCTCCGCGTCGCATTAATTAGTAGAAAAATTCAAAATTAGATCGATATTTTGTATTTTTCTACTAATACATATCATGAATAACTATTTTTATTCATAGAATAATCCATTATTTTAAATGTCAAGGTATTGGCACCTAAAACGTGATTTCACTGTATTTTAATTAAATCAGAGCTTTATTGACGTATTATGAGGCGTTGTGCGTCTATGCGGTGTCAAAATCGTATTATTTTGAAACCGGAACAAGTCGCGTGCATTTTGGCGCCAATATTCGCGGCGTCGGTACGTGTCGCGCCAAATTTCATCATATTTTTTTCGGGTCTATTCCAATTACATTTACAATAATGACACGATTGATATCCAACCGACAGCCTGTAATTTGTCGGAACCAATTTAATTCCCTAATGAATTTTTACTTGGATCGTCTCTATCGCCTTTGTTCACCGGCGAACAAAACTTCGATTCATCATGAGCGATCGATAAAGGATCCGTAATCACAACCGTCGTATTTCGACACAGCCATACGCTCGGTATGTACGTATCTGTGTATGTAAAATGATTCTTATACAACGATTTTTTATTCATATCGTATTATTAGTTATTTTGTTATTTCAATACACATCCATCGGGCTGTTATTCTCGGATAGATATGAAATAAGTATCTCGCTGTTATTATTCACGGGGTTAAAAACAAAAATAAAACGAAGCGTATAATGCGGCTGCATACCATCGTTGATCAAAGCGATTTAGAGACCATCGCCAGGAGACCGCAGATAACTGTTATTAGAATCTCGCCCGAGATTGATCTTCGGGACCTTATGACAACGACATGATATATCGTACTAGAAGTCAGTGTGAAATACATTTTAGCACGGTCGTAATAAATAAATTCGAATCTATTACGTTCGACTTCATTTAATGAAGAGATGCACCGGATGCAACCCTCGTAAAAATAATTTAAACGCGTGAAAAAATATGATCTGGATTTCCGTATACCAAAAAATAAAGAATATTATATATTTTTTTATAACTTCAACCATGTATTTTATTGAATCGAATATCAGATCAAATCCTATAAACCAGCGATTCCCAAAGTGTGCACCGCGGTTCCCCAGGGAGCCGCGGTCTCGTCGTAATAGCGCCGCGAAATATTCAATTAAACAATTCAGCAAATTAGTTGGAATTCCCGATTCTCGAATTTTTTGCGCCATCTTTTTGCGCTTGCTTTTCTCAAGAAGGTCAACAATTTTGAAAAAAATCTGATGTATAAAGGGAGCCGCGGAAAAATCTAATGTTTTAATGGAGCCGTAAACCGAATAAGATAAGATAAGACCTCTGCTATAGACGCTTCTTATTAATCTTCCCTTTTTTTGACGGATACGTCGCCGCGGCTCAATACCAACGGCGTCAGCCGATGGCCTATTTATTATATGAAAATACACCCCAAGCGTTTCAAATCAAGATATTGATGAATTCTTCATATAAAAAAAATATTCTAATAACTAGATCTTCTTCTAATCTAACTATAAATACTGACGCACTTGCACATCCGCGATGTTTTTCCTCGCTCGCATTCGGTACGGAGCGAATAAAAACTAATACCAAAGGTTTGGGGTCCAAATAGTCCACCAGAGAGTAATTCATAGATTCGACTAAAATAAAACAGAGTAGAATAATAAATATATTGACAGCGGCTGAGCGATATTTTTCTGAATATATATGTAATTACAATATGAGATATTAATGCTAGAAGCAATGTCGTATTTTCATATTTTTTACCCCTTCCATATTTGAATTAAATTTGATGCAAGAAATAGATCAGTGGAGTCCTTTTTTTAATCTAAATTCATGGTAATCATAGGGGGCTATATCTTAAAGAGGGATCGTATTTGGTCTCAAGATATTAGAATTTCTTTAAGATATTAGAAAGCTTCTCTGATGGATCGTGTATGATCGATTTATTTTATTCTTTTAATATAAAATTTACCGCAATTTCGAAATGAACGTAAGCTCCATATTACGTATTACGTATTACGACATTGCTTTTAGTGTTTTTTTGTTGTTGTGGTACGTTTTAATTTTTGCGCAGATTTTTTTATTAGATTGCGCAGATTTTATTTTTTCTGTGAACATCTCGCGCGTGTTGTAGGTAGCGACTGTTGCGCAGATTGGCGGCAATGGTTTCGGATTGCTGGCCGGACCGTGTCTACCTGTCTGCGCTGCAGCATCCCTCTCTAACCATGCTTGTCTGTTTCCATTTCCAGGTGAAGAGCAGAGAGAGAGCGGGGGCGAGGGACGGGTAGCGGGAGGGGGGACAGGGGGCAGAGTAGCCGCCGTCAGCCGACCAGTCGACGATGGGCGCGCGCCGGTTGCGCATGTGCGGACAGTGTTGAAAGTGCGCAGTGGCGACTGTGTGCGAGCGCGCATGCGCGGCAAGATGCGCGGCTCGACAACCGTCGGCGCGTGAGAGATGTGCGCAGGTCGCGCACCATGGTCGTAGCGGGGCCCCACAATGCGCCTGGCGGTAGTTGGGGCGCCGGCGCTGGTGGCGCTCGCTGGCGCTCGCGCTGGCGGCGGTGCCACCGGCGCTGGCGACGCGCAATCGTCAGCACCACCACGGCGTCAAACAGCCCACCACCGAGTTTATCAAGGGGAAAAGTAAGCACCCCCCATTACACGCACCCCGTGAAATTGTGAAAACCGCCGTGAAGTGATTCCTACAACTCCAAATGGATTTTAATGAGATTTATACAACACCACCCAAACTAAAAAAATAATAAAAAAAATCCCAGAATTAATGTCGTATTTTACCGATGAAAATCAATCTCAGAGTTTCACCCGTTTATTAAAATGTGTACATGCAAAGTAATTTCCGTCATCTTTGACTTTCTGGCATCTACGGTTAGTGGCGGATGGTGACTTTTTGGGGCCGTTGTTTGGAGTCGTTGATCATTAGATCCTAGACTTTTCACATTTAATATTTATTAATAAGTCTCCGTTAATAAATAATACTGTTCCTCGGCTTTCTTTTTTATGTCATATATTTTATTGTATTATTGAGAATATAATGAACAAGCTCGAAGCTCACAAAGAAGATATGAAAAAAATGGATTTCTTTACGGTATACCTAATATTATCATTCGTCCATAAACATATAGACGAATTACTTCAAGTATCGGTCCAGTGTTAATTGTGTTTCAACCCATTTCTTTTCTTCATAAATTAGAGTGTAAAATGCTTTTGTAATTTTCGCGTTTTTTAAAAATCGCATAAGTCGAAAACTGACTGTATTTATTAAATCATAAATCCCTTGATGGTTTTGAATCAAAATATCCGGAAAATGACGACTCTACCTCAACGGATCAGACCGATCAGAACGGATGATAATCCGATATTTTGACATTATTCAGCCCTCAAACGTTTTAATTTTTGTCAATATTTCACAGCTAGATGTGTTAGCTAGTCCGGCTCTCGGGTTTAACCACTATTTTATCTTCGTAACGTTCGAGTAAAGATCTCAATTCTCATCGCTAGTAATTAAATCTTGAAGTAACGGACAGTATTACTCCTATTCTTGCAATAATCTGCGTATTTGCCGTTACAGTCTGACAAATCGACCCAAATATATATTTTTTAAACATCGTTTTCAAAGCCACTTCATTCACTAAAATACCCCGTCCTTGTCCAGGTTCATTTTACAAAGCAATGTTTTCAAAATATTTTTTTTAAACCAACGTTGACATTCCCAGACATCCAATATCACCATAAATATTTCTCTCGGTTTTATTGGCATTTTTTTTATGGATCAGTATGCAACTCAAATGTTGTTCAAAAATTTTCTAGCATATTTTAGGAACAATTGTTGCTAAAAAATGTTGTATTTCTGGAATGCAATATTCGGTATGGTACAGGTTTTTTGACGATAAATACATCGTTGTTTAATGTGTTTTTTTTTCATCTTCAGAAATAATAACGAAACGAATAGGAATGCTGAGGCATCATAAATATGTTATTTTTTCAAATAAATCTTTCCACAACCATTTTTTCCACATGTAAAAAAATCACCAAGCATTCCAAAAAAAACGCGCGAAAATCACACAGTCACGTCACACTCTAGATGGCAGCACTAACAGTAGCCTTCCATCGCATTCGATCTCAAATAAATTATATACGATCCCAGTGAACGCGTTCGAGATTGAAAATCAGTTTTTTTTCAGACGCAGAAATGATAAATTCAGCAACAATTCCGTACACATTTAATTATTCAATAACGAATGCAATAATTATTAATTGCACGCTACAAGGTAAACGGAAACTGGTTTAGATGAAAAAAAACGGTCATTTTTAATTCATGTTTATTTGCACAATTCAATAAGGTACACTTATATGGACATACCGGTTATATGTACTTAGAAAGTTTCGTACAGCTCCGATCGTCGATGTCATTCGCCGCTCGCGGGAATGAATACGATGACTTATATTATCTTGTATTATATTGTATTACATAATTTTCACGTGTCATGTTGATCGTTTATTTTATTGTTATTTATTTTTGTATCGATAACTTGTTGGGTTTTTTGTATATTAATTTGTTGTCGCTGTTTTTTTTTCAGTATGCATCGGCACCAATGGAAAAATGTCGGTTCCATCCAGCAAGAAGTACCATGTCCGTAATTTGAGGGAGAGGTTCACCAACTGCACGTACGTCGACGGCAATCTCGAGCTGACATGGCTGCAACCGGACTCGGACCTGTCCTTTGTCCAGCACATCCGAGAGGTGACGGGATACGTCCTCATCTCCCACGTCGACGTACGTCGCATCATCCTGCCCAGCCTGCAGATCATCAGGGGCAGGACCCTGTTCAGGCTCCACGTGCGCGACGAAGAGTTCGCGCTCATGGTCACCCTGTCCAATTCCAACACCCTGGAACTACCGGCCCTGCGCGACGTGCTCAACGGCAACGTCGGCATATTCAACAACTACAATCTGTGCCACGTCAAAACCATCAATTGGGAGGAGATAATCACTGGACAAAAGTCAAAATACGTATACGTGTACAACTTCACGTCGGCCGAACGCGGTTGTCCCGCCTGCGACAAGTCGTGCGAGGCCGGATGCTGGGGCGAAGGACCAGAAAACTGTCAAAAGTTCTCGAAAACAAAGTGTAGCCCTCAGTGCTGGAAAGGAAGATGCTTCGGCACCAACCCGCGCGAATGCTGTCACCTGTTCTGCGCCGGAGGATGCACTGGACCCAAGCAGAGCGACTGCCTGGCGTGTCAAAACTTTTACGACGACGGACTGTGCACACAGGAGTGTCCTCCGATGCAACGATACAATCCTACATCTTATTCCTGGGAATCGAACCCCGATGGCAAATACGCGTACGGCGCCACATGCGTCAAGGACTGTCCGCAGCATCTGCTGAAAGACAACGGCGCGTGTGTGAGGAGCTGTCCGGCGAAGAAGACGGAGATGAAGGGCGAGTGCGTCCCGTGCGACGGCCCCTGTCCCAAAATATGCAAGGGCGTCAAGGCGGTTCACTCCGGAAACATTGACGACTTCAAAGACTGCACCATCATCGACGGCTCGCTGGAGATCCTCGAACAATCCTTCAAGGGTTTCCAGCAAGTGCACAACGATTACACGTTCGGACCCAGATTCCCGGAAATGCATCCGGACAAGCTCCAGGTGTTCAGCACGCTAAAAGAAGTCACCGGCTATATAAACATCCAGGGCTTCCACTTGGATTTCACCAACCTATCGTGCTTCAGGAATCTAGAAATCATCGGCGGAAGACAAATGATGGAGAATTTCTTTGCGTCTCTATACATAGTCAAGACTTCCCTGAAATCACTAGAATTGAACTCATTGAAAAGGATCAATTCGGGTGCTGTCATAATATTGGAAAATAAAAATCTGTGCTATGCAGAGGAAGTCGCTTGGAGTAAGATACAACAATCAACGACACACGGCACAATATTGCAGAACAACAAAAACCCAGCAGTATGCAGTAAGTACAATTCAATTAAATCAATCATACAATTGTCCTGCGGGAAAATTAAATATTATAACGACGTTGCTAATTATTTATGTTTTCATCAACAGAAACGGAAGGTTCGGTGTGTGACGCTCAGTGCTCTGCAGACGGATGTTGGGGTTCCGGATCAACGCAATGCTTGTCTTGTAAAAATTATCAGTTTGAAGGCACATGTCTAGAAAATTGTAGTTCATTCTCTGGGTAAGATTTAAATCTAAATTCATTTTAATGAGGTAAGATTAAAATGTGTTCAATTGAATGTGCAGCTAAATGTGATGCTAAAACACATATCCTTCACAAAATTGAGCCAAAACCTCCCGGTAATCCTAAAAACACACACGCACATGATTTGATATTATTTAATTTATAATAAAATTGCAGCGCTCTCATATTTCAGTCATATAATTTATTACTCGCCGCATTTAAATGCCTAATTGTGTAAATTTTATTTTTCAGAGTGTACAAAGATGGACCTAAAGTATGTAAACCATGTCACGAGGAATGTGAATCGGCATGTACGGGTCCGAAAGCGGACCACTGCACCAAATGCAAAAATGCGCAAGTCGGACCGTTCTGTGTACCCAAATGCCCGACAATCAAATATAAAGCGGAGAATGGATCATGCTTTGACTGTCATAAAAACTGCGTCGATGGATGCCTCGGTCCCTTAAACACAATCGGTCTCAACGGTTGCAATTCATGCGAAAAGGCGATAATCAACGGTGATGTTACGATTGAAAAATGTCTACAGAGCAACGAAACATGTCCCGATGGATATTATTACGAATGGGTCGGTCCACAAGAGCAAGGGCCATTGAAACCGCTGGCCGGTAAAGCGATATGCAGAAAATGCCATCCTCGTTGCAAGAAATGCACCGGCTACGGTTTCCACGAACAGATGTGTCAAGAGTGCAGCAAGTTTAAAAGCGGAGAACAATGCGAAGACGAATGTCCCAACGATCATTACGTCGATGAGAAAACGAAAATATGCGAAGCTTGTCACGTCGAATGCAGAGGCTGCGTAGGACCAGATTCATCCGGATGTATAAAATGCAGAAATTTCAAAATATTCATCGGCGACGAAGCGTCCATGGATAATTCGTCCAGCTTCAAATGTACGGCCAGCTGTCCGCCGGATCTGCCGAACAAAGTGTTCTCAAACGAAGAATCTGTCGAGCCGTACTGCTCGGCAACGTCCGTTCGCTCGTCAGAGTTCAATGAAACCGCAGAGATTCCGTTAATCCTATTAGGTGTATTAATTTGCTTGGTAATTTTATTAATTATAATCTGGTTTACGTGCAAACAGAAAATGAAAGCGAGGAAAGAGACGGTAAAAATGACCAAAGTATTGACGGGATGCGAAGACAATGAACCGTTACATCCGAGCATGATGAAACCGAATCTAGCCAAATTGAGAATAATTAAGGAAGACGACTTGAGAAAGGGCGGTACGCTCGGTTCCGGTGCATTTGGAAAAGTATACAAAGGAGTTTGGGTCCCGGTAAGCACGGATAACGTTAAAATACCAGTCGCTATAAAAGTATTGAAAGAAGAAACCGGCGCTAATACGAGCAAAGAGTTTTTGGACGAAGCTTACATAATGGCTAGTGTTGAACATCCAAACTTACTACAATTACTGGCAGTTTGTTTGACTCAAGAAATGATGCTTATAACCCAACTAATGCCTTTAGGTTGTTTACTCGATTACGTAAGGATCCACAAAGAAAAGATAGGTTCTAAAGCTTTGTTGAATTGGTGCACACAAATCGCAAGGGGAATGTCATATCTAGAAGAAAAGCGACTCGTACATAGAGATTTAGCCGCTAGAAACGTTTTGGTACAGACCCCCAAGTGTGTCAAAATTACCGATTTTGGTTTGGCAAAATTATTAGATTATAACGTCGACGAGTACAAAGCCGACGGTGGTAAAATGCCAATCAAATGGTTAGCGTTGGAATGTATTCAGCATAGAATTTTCACTCATAAGAGTGACGTTTGGGCTTTCGGTGTGACAATATGGGAATTGTTGACGTATGGAGGAAAACCGTACGAGAATATATCCGCTAGAGAAGTTCCCGAGCTTATCGAAAACGGATTAAAACTTCCACAACCCACGATTTGTACGTTGGACATCTACTGCATAATGGTTTCTTGTTGGATGCTCGACGCTGATAGTAGACCGTGTTTCAAAAATTTGGCCAATACATTTGCGGAAATGGCCGAGGATCCCGCTAGATATCTTGTAATTCAACGGGATAAATTCATGAGGCTGCCACCGTATTCAGTTCAGGTATGTTTAATATATATATTTTTTTATTGTTATTAATTCAATAGCACAATCTGTAAACTATTGGGTTGCTTTTATAAGTTATTAACATGCATAAAAAGGAAAAAGATATCAAATGTTCTGAACCTTTTTAAACCCCTTTTCGTACTTGAGTTTTTCTTTCTCAGCTGTGATGCCAGTTTATTGGAATGATTTTTTAACCTTCACTGAGGAAACTTCATTTCTGTCAAAAAAAGTCATTTCTGATTACGTCGTTAGACACAAACCAAGGTGCACCCTTGTTCATGCATAGTACCGATTATTATAGCTTACCACCGATGCTTACAAGAGGTCAGTTTTCCTTTCTTAGGGCGAAAGTTATATGGACTGACTGGATCTTCATGTAATGCTACGAGAGTCGTGTTGTCTGCATAAGTAGGGATTAGGATTTTTTTGTGTTGGGTATATCAACAGTATATAATAAATACAGGGTTGGACTCATACAGTCCGGTTCTTTCTTCATTTTGCCAGACGCGGAAATGTCTGTTTGAAATATATAGTTTTAGGATTATATAAAAATGACGAGGAAGATTTTACTTAATTTTGTAAAGTAGTCCTTCATGCCAGACTGTCGAAGGCTTGGGTTATATCAAGGAATACCACAATACCTTTTTTCTTCCAGGTCGTTGTGTATTTTATCAACAATTCTATGAATTCAGTCGCTCTCTCGGAAACCGAACTGATACTCTGGAATTATATTATTTTTTATTAAAAATGGTCTCATTTTTATAAGAAAGAGTTTTTCAATGACTTTTCGGGATCATTGCCAATTTGGGAATCATAATTATCTCAGCTACCTTCCACTGTTCCGGATAATATCCCAGCCTGAGTACAGCATTAAATATATAGGTTGTTATACTTTACTGGAGCTTACTTTATCAGTTTTACAATAATTAAGTCGTAACCTGGAGACCTTTTTCGAATTCCACTCATTTTTATCTGATTTAATTTGAAATAACTTATTTGGGGGCCCATCTAGAAGGTCCTTCCAGAAACTTTAATATCTCTGACTCGTCTGCTGAATTTGGGGTCACAATGTGTTGTTTAAAGATTGTTTTCAGATGTTCGGCAAAAACCCTGGCTTTTTCCTTGCCGTTTTTTGCCAGTAGATTAGAATCTCGTACTGGTGTTTGAAATTCCTGCGGTTGTTTAAGTTTACATTAAGTAGCCTTTCAAAGTCTTTAGATTTGGTAGCGTCCAAGTTTTCTAAGTAATTCATTATGTTGGGAGTTTTTTTGTTCATGTAGGGCTGTTTTTACTTTCTTGATGACTCGGCTTAGCTTCTGTTTGTCCACTGGATATCTTGTTATTTATCAGCACATTCGAAGGCTCCTCTTTTGGGCAATCATTTTTTTTATGTGTCGGGGAGTCATTGTTTTTGTTTTTACTCTGGTCAAATTTCTGCATTTTTAACATGTTCATTATTTTTAATATATTCCAATGAATTAATCGAGTAATAAAATTTTATGTATGTTTTCAGGACGAAAAGGAATTGATTCGAAGCATTTCTTCTTCGATAAAAACGGCCGAATCACTAATGGAAGGCGATGAATATTTACAACCGAGTTTCTCTGAAAACAGTGGTGTTCCCAACGGTGGATCTATAGATCAAAATACATTGAATAAACCGTGTTCGTCTAATTCGTGGCAGCAAGGCACTTCGTCTATACCTCTCGATTTTCTCAAGAAGCGTAAGAATTGGGAACAGGACCTCGTATCGTATACCCAAGTGAAATGCTTCGATCAAAATTCGCGTCAATATTGCAACAGCGGTCACGTTAACTCCGACGGATCCGTATCGAGATATTGCAGCGACCAAATGAAATCGATCAGCGGCGACGAGGTAAGTGGAGATACGATCTTTGAAAATTCGGCACGCATCAAAGAGCAGAACGGCAACATCAAAATAGACCTGCCGGTGGACGAAGACGATTATCTCATGCCGTTCCCGCAGCAGCACCAAATGGCGACATCGTACATGGATCTCATTGGCGAAGCCAGCATATCCGAGGAAAAATCACCGGAATTCCAAAAATATCCCGATTTCTTGCCAGTAACTAAAAAAGGTTTGGATAATCCAGAGTATTTATTGACTTCGACCGAAAATATAAACGCAATCGAAGAAGAAGAGCCGCCACCGACGACGCCCGAAGAGAGTTGTGCTCCCGTCTCGATAGAATCCGCGACTCAGGGATCCGAGACCGTTACGCCCGTAACGTTCGTTGCTCAAAAATCGATCGAAGAAGAGTCTATATCCGATCACGAATACTATAACGATCTACAGAGGGAATTGCAACCTTTGCGGCGAAACGAAACTGCAGTATAAAATATGTAAAAGCTCGCTATGAAAATTGTTACTTAAATACTTAAGGATTAAGACAAACTATAGTTATAACAAATGTGCCATTGAATTTAAATGGTTTGTGTTAATTTCATTGTAGTGTGTAAAACGTCGTATCCACTGTTTGAAATTGACCGTTTCCGAACAACCTATTCAATTTAAAATTGAACGCATTCCAATTCCATTTGCATTGTGATAAAAAAAAAAAAAAAGAAAGTTTTATGTACAAATATTATTTTAGTTTAAAAAAAGCCCAAATTATTAATTATTAATTTAAAGAAAGATATGTATAATACCGACTGCTAATTTATGTATAATAGGAATATTTAATTTTTTTATAAATGACATGTGCCAAAAATATATTGTACAAGGGTTGCTCCAGAGAATAATATAATTTAAACATAAATTAATGACGCGTTCCTTGTAGCAACTCTAATATATTTATATATATAAATCGGGCAACAAATAAACACATCGTTCTGTATCGTTGTTTTCGTCAGTCACGAAAACCACAAACAACCGCGAGAAAACGGTTAACAATCGCCCGACGTATACGTATATTGTTTTAAGCTATTCATTATATTTTATATTGTAAATTTATGATATCACGAGTCTTATTAACCTGATCCCCAGTTAAACATTGCGACGAGATTGAACGCCTTCAACTCGCACGATGAAACGATAGGATTAAGTGTTTCGACCGGTTGGACGGCACGTTCGAGCGAAACTAAAATATAATAAATTATTTGTACAATGCTAAATGTATAGAACTTAATAATAGTGATTTTATCCTGCGAGTTTTAATTGTCAAAAACGTGTGAAATTCTCTCAACGACCTATATATAATATATTGCCATGCGTATGTAGAATTATAAAATTTCCGCCGAAGCTTTGAATATTCGAACGGGACGCATTCGTGCTCTCGTTCTATTTAAAATTATTATCCTCTTTGTACATATATATATGTATATGATATTGAAAAAGCCTATATTGGACACTTTTGTACGTACTTATAATAAATACAAGCCATTTTGAGTTATCTTATAATTTTAGTTGATGTCTGTGATAGCTAGAACGATGATTTAAAAAAAAATTGTCGAGGGGAATGATGTGCGTAGAGTCGTCTCCCACTTGCAATGTCGCTATTCTTGCTTATAAATGTTTATGATTACGAACGGAGGTCCAGCGGTCTTCGTTCGCCCGTAGTTGATATCGTAAAGATCGCTTTTGTAACGTACTCTAAGTGTAATACAATTATTAGTAAATATGTAACACGTAGTGCCGATGATTTATTTGCTCTCTTTTGATAGCTTATTGTCAGTAGCGCGCCGACAGTGTGCGGAACTACGGACGGTCATATGGCGCCTGTGTGCGCCGCACAATCTGGCCATATGACCGGCGCGCCCCTGCTTATTGTATATACATTCAACATGCGTAGTATACGTTCTAACGTACGCGAATATACACGGGGTCGGATTTAACGTACTATAGCATATTATTTTGCATACATGTACATGAAAAAAATACATTTTCTGACTCCGAGGAGTCGCTCTTCTCTAACTACACTTTTGTAAATATTATTTTATATATTTTTTTTTCATTATATTATGTGAAATATTTACCAGATTGTACTTAAATTTTATAATCGTTCGTCGATCGAAACGGAATGTTTTTGATGTTCAAATCTTCAGGTAATCTAGCGGATCCGACTCGGACGTACGTAATCCGTGGTTTAGAAATGTTTTTCTTTGCGGTGGATGTTATCTGCTGAATATATTTTCTAAAATATGCGCGTTAAATAAAGCTGATAGTGAACGTTCCATAACCACTAACACGCATACACAAACATTAATATATCGAGATGGTCGTAATGAATCTTTGTTGTTGTTAGTTGCTTAGAATTGTTTTTAACTTAAAAACTTAAATGTTGTTAAGTTTATTTGTAAAATATATTTGAATTTAAAAATAAAAAAAATAATATGTGTGCATTGTATTTCAGAATTAATACGTATTTAAAA
>JAGXCT010034328.1:1914-23976 GCA_022495035.1 Philopotamus ludificatus
CGGTTTCAGATCGTCAATTATGCCTTGCTGTGTCTTCCAGTGTTTTTTGGTGCCGCCAACAGCCTCTCCTACGTGTTCACGGCCGGAATACCTGACTACAGGTAATACTACCCAGAGTTCTCAGCCACGATATCATAACAATTATTGAGATAACGCTACTAGAGCATATGAGAACGGCTCGAATTCGATGCCGATTGCCGTTGTTTTATTGAGAAACTTGATAACCTTCATGGAATGACATACGAGCCGTTTGTTTTTATGCGATTTTTACATAAAATTACACGTATCGTTCGCAAAAATGCAATATGATGGAATATTTGCATAATTAATATAAAGTTTTCCGCATATGAACCAGGTGATGTTGCATTATTACATCATACATTACGAAAGGATTAATAGTATTCGTTTATTAAACATTTTTTTTTTTTGAAAAAAAAAAAAATGTTTAACCACTGCAGTATTTATAAAAAAATATATCTTTATATACACGTTGAATTACATACGACGGCCTGACCCTATCTCAAAAAAAAATCATGGATCTATAATAAAAAATATATTGGAAGCGTGCTGCAGTGGTTATTTGTACAAAAAACTACTGCCGAAGAGCGTGCAATACGGAACTACTGCACTCTATGCAGCCGAATGAATCACGGGTCGTGTAAGTGAATTATTAATAAATCAATCAGAACATCTCACTGCAATACCTAAGTTCTATTTTGAACATTGGAATAATGTTTCTTTACATTGAGTGTCAGTCAAGATCAATCAAGAACATATTTTTATTATCTAGTTTTGGAGCTAATCGTGGCCAAGAAAGTGTTGTTATAATAAAATTATTTAATATATTTAATATATGTAATAATCATCATCAGCCAGCCACGAGACACTCACTCGCTGAGCGTATGGGCCTTATCAGATTCTCGAATGGTAGTCTAGGGAACCAGTCTTACATGTGACGTAAGGGCTCCCCTTTTGTATCTATACCGTGGGAACCAAGCTGTTTTTTGTAAAGAGTTTTCCCTCTCACGGTCATTGCTGGCATTGGACGTGTATCTTCTATCGCCGTTAGTATTTGATTTTATCCTCCTGACTGTGTTCAAGTAAATATGAGGGGGTTTGTTTCGGTGTTCGTTCTCATCTTCTCCAGGAGTTATATGCGTGTAACAAGTCGCAAGTGAGTATTGATGGTAATCTTTTCATTATGAGAAAGACTTCATCAAAGAGAGGGTCACTTAGAAAGAAGGAAGAACGAAAATATCAAGACTAGACCATTTGTCGGCCGATACTTTAGGGTTTTCCTTCCCAGGGCATACTGGTTCTGTGGTGATCAGTTTATTAGAACTGAAAATTAGAACAATTAAACATAATTACGTAATAGAGATACAGTTGATTAGTCACATAACCAAACATTTAATGGTCAGCAACCTTTCGCCAATTAACCAAACCAATAAAAATAATAGGAAGGAAAACCCTAAAATTAAGGTCGATAATTGAATTAGTTTCGATACTTTTGCTCATTCTTTCTCCTCAAGAAGAGGATCTCTCCTTTGAAAAGGTCCTTATCACAATGAAAGGATTGCTATTACGCAACAAGGTTAATGCTAGCTGTGACTCGTCTCGCCGGAACCTCTAGTGAAGAGAAAATCGAGTACGCCTTCCACTTGCCTGGACACTGTAAAGAGGGTAAAATCCGATATTAGCAATGGTGGAAGATACACGTCCAATGCCAGCAATGATTAAGATTAATTCGAGAGTCTAGTAAGGCCTGTAAAGGATGTGGAAAGGATTCGTGACTCGGACCATGGCGAGCCTTTACTCTGCCGGTGGACGAAATGCAAACACAGTTTGTTTAGTTGAACACATCGACACATTTATTAATTACAAAGAATAGTTACGAGGCAGCTGTTGCTGGCGAAATAAGCGGCGATCGAGCGACGTCCTGCGCGCTCTGTCGCGACTCTGGCAATGACAGCATTCCTGGCGGTCGAGAGCCCAGAGGTCGTAGAGGCACCTCTTCCTTCCTGGTCCGACGAGGGGCCGGCTGGGGCACGAGTAGCTCGGATCAGCTACGCCAGTCTGCGGTCCCAAGTCGTGGATGCTGAGGTGGAGTCCTGGTCGATCTGGTTACTGCGCGATTATAAGATCGGTGTCGAATAAATGGCCATACGAAGGACGAGAGGAGAGTCTCCATGGCGAAGTAACGCAGGAGCGTGTCCACGCTGCAACTGCGGGCGGAGCTCTGCGCGGGGGAAGCGTGGTAGATTTCCGGAGCCCGCGTATTGTTGCCAACATGACGTTGGCCCAAACACGTGGAATAACCACCACAGGCCCATACATACGTGATTGATAAATGATGATGATAATGATGATGGCTTAAAGTAGATAGAAACAATCCTTACCCGTTTCCTGTTGCTGTCCCATTTCTCTGTTGATCAGCGTCGCATAGAATTTCTCGGAAAGGAGTACTATCTTCGTTCAATAGCAGTTAACTTAACAATCATACTTCTACTAATTAAGGTTTTTTTTCTAAGATGTTACATTCCCGGATGCGAAGACGAGCATCCTGATTTCAACAGTCACTGGGTATCGAGCATAGTGCCTCCAGATGAAAACCTCAAGCCCGGCGAGAAGTACAGACCATCTCAGTGCAAAATGTATATACCAAGAAACGGCACGATGGAGTGCCACAAGGACTTCTTCACCAACGTCACAGAGAAATGCACCAAATGGGTATACACGGACCAGGAGAGGACAATAGTAAACGACGTGAGTATATATTTTATTAATTAACTTACGGCTATTGTTCAATTGAATTGAGGCGATAACATCTTTGTTAATCAGATTTTTCTGGTGCATTTCATTTGATATTCATTTGATTTCCAAATCGACGAATGTCAATCAGTAGATAATCAGTAGTTGACTATTGAAAACAGCCGCGTCTTGATTGAATACACCTGCATATTGGCATAGCATCGTTTCAAGGTTGACCAGATACATCACTGTCGAGTTATTAAACGGCAAAGTGGTTTCAAATGGTTTAAACACCATCTAACCACATGGCTTACTATCGCAAATATTACTATAATTGTTATAATCATAGTAAATGCATAATTATTTGCAATGCCGTGTTTAATCTCGCTTTATCTATGTACAAATTTTACGATATGGAGCCATATGGAAGGTCAGTTTTACGTAGAATCTAAAAAATAAAAAAAAAACAACTAAATCAATGATTTTGATTGAGGTCGATATGATTCTAGATTTGTTGGCGTAATTTTAAAAATCTCCATATCTACTCTAAAAATAAATTATCTAACTGTGTGCATTATCATCCGAATAAATCTGGTATTCATAGACACTAGTCATTCAATCCAAATGATAACATCCATATTTATTATTAAAAAAACATTGTTTGGAAGAGTGTGACCTCGTTTTTTTAAAGTATAACGCAGTAGTTTCTCTTTACAGTGGTTTTTATAAACTCTAATAATTTTTACCATTTTTTTTCTCATGCAGGATGTGTGCACACGAAGGCCATATTTAAATAATAGTTTATCAAAAAATATTTGATAACCAAATTGAGATTCCATTTAAAAACCTAATGCGTATTTTAATAGTTTTCTATAATAAAAGCGATAAGCGGATAATAAAATGTTGAGAAACACCGATATATCGTAATCAAAAATTTCTCTCAAATACGAATCTGAAGAAAATGAAGTGTTCACGGTTCTATAGCGTGTAATATAAATAATTATATAATGTGTTCGACGATATATCGTTGTTCAAGATCTTATACTTTTTCTTCATCTTCTCAGGATGATCTGATTTCTTTCAACACAATCAACAAATCCATCGATTTTTGTAGACCTTTGTAACATTTGGTTGTAATCTCCTTTAGACTCTTTGTTTCTCCAAGTCTTGTCCACTTGCTTAGACCTTCAGACAAAGCTCTTCATCAAAACCCTTCTCACTAAGATGAAAGGGCCTTGGACTTATTTTAGGATGTATCTTCATTGGATGCTGTTCCTTTTATCGGATGATAGGCAAGCTATTCTTCTGTAATGTTAAAGTCCACGTCAACTCCTCAAATAAATATTACTAGTTGTGTTGGATCTTTAAAATACCTGAAGGCGATTCACTGGACTTTTCTCCATAAATTTGTCTATTTTTGGCGAACTCTAAGAATTCTGAACCTTTCTATTTGGTCCAGTTGCAAATGTTGCGGAACCACGACAGCTTCTTTCTTCTCAACCACAGTGCTCCTTTCATATTTCTCTTCATTATAGTCCGTAGAAGGCGTTACTAAGTTTTACTATATTGTATTGCTCCTTGTGAAGAAGTAGTCCGTTCAACTGAAGTTGAAGTTACTAACGCTACAAAGCACGACAACTCTTTCGGTTTATCATCTACGCCACACCCTTCGTTCATTCCTGATGTATACGATCCTTTGGTTTTAATTCTTCTTCTACAAGTGCTTTGGAGCTTAATTCTTCTTCTACTTTGCTTCTGGCGAGCTGGAACAGTTCTGAAGCTCCCAGCCATGACAGCTTCTTTCTTCCCAACCACCTTTCACTTTTCTCTGCATGATGGCCTGTAAAAGGCCAGCATACCTGGTTTTAACTATGAATTAGAAGATTTTTTTATCATAAGTCATTTCGGTGGCATTCTTGAACGTAAACGATGTCTAGCCACTTTGACCTTGTACTACCTTATTTGTGTTTGACCTTTTTAGGATGTGCATTTACGGCTCGCCATGCTTAGAGTCTATTCATCCTAACATTCAGACCCGTATATAAGGATGGGTCTTGTAAAAAATCTTATACGACAGTATCCAGCGCCCATGTGCAGAAGTTTAATTGGCGCCCCTAATTTACCGGCGCCTGTGTGCGCCGCACAGGCGCCGTGGCCATATGGACGGCGCGCTCCTTCTTTTCTTCTCCTTATTTTGGCATTTCTTTTGCCCAAAAGATGTTGTAAACTATTCGGTAGTTGCATTACATTGTTGCGTGCTGTATTACAAAACGATTAATGTGCGGAATCTATTATAATTACGATCGGCTTACAAATTGCATTTTCATGGCCAGTTTAATACTGGAATTTGCAGTGGCTCTCAAACTTATTCGGATCTTTTTTATTATTTTCAGTGGGACATAACATGCCACGACAAACAATGGATGTTATCACTGATCGGGACTCTGCATTTCGCGGGAATCGTTTGCGGATCCGGCGCCTTCGGATTTTTAGCCGACAGGTGAGTCTGAAACGCTTCGATTTACCCTTATCATCGTTAATACATCGCCGATTTCAGATTTGGCAGAAAGAAGGTGTTCATTTTTTGCATCATCCTCATGGCAGCCACCGGAGTGATGCAAGGCCTGTCGACTAATTACGTCATGTTTGCAGTGTTTGCATTTTTAAATGCAATCGGGACGTCGGGCGTTTATCCGCTCGCGTTCATCATAGGTACAGTCATGCTTAGATTATTTCCACATTTTTTTATTATTATTAATTTTCATCTCGAATTTCAGCCGTAGAGATGGTAGGTCGCAAACAACGCGAGATGAGTGGCATCGTTCTCAATTACTTCTATGCCCTTGGAGAGGCTGCTGTTGGACTGATAGCCTGGCTCTGGTCGGACTGGGTAACGCTTCAGCTCTTGGTTTCAGCACCGGCGTTCATTTTCACAATATACTATTGGTAAAGAAACATAAATACTAGACACTTTTATTCTACGCTTGTTTACATTACAATATATTATTAATATTTTTTTTGCGATAACAATGTTTTGCGATAAAAATGTTTTTATTTTTCAGAACTAGGTTCATTGTTTTGTGTTCGTATTGATTAGATTCATAATAAAAAATATATACATGTAAATAAATTAACGATTTGAATACACCCATCCCTCGATTTACGCGGTAAATGCGTTAAATTTCTGAAATTGTAATAGATTAACCTTCGTTAAAATATCTTGAAACATATTGTAACTGATGATCGATTCGGAAGTGAGCATGGGTGAGATCATATTATTACTACGCATTAAAATTCGGCTCTGCTTCAAACAACAGGAGCAGGGTACTATAGTTTGAGATGTATCGAATGACATCATGCATCAAGACAAAAAAAAGCGTTGCTGTCGTTACTGCCTTAAGAGTTTATATATAGATGTCCATGAAGAAGAACCATGCTGGCAGACCGATGCTACTTTGGACTTTAATAGCATCTACGGTCGAGATTTCTCTTAAGGAAGACTAGAAGAAAAAACATGATGAGCGACACCTGGATATCCGTATTCGACGACGGGGAATGGCGTGTCCGAAGCATCGAGGTGCTGTACTGACTATACGAGGATAAACACAGCTATCATCAGAGTGGCAAGACTCTGGAGGGCCGGTCACATGCCAAGGATGTGGGACAGTCAGCCGTCGAAAAGGCTTATGGTTAACAAGCTTTCCTATCACCGGAGGAAAGGAAGACCAAGGCTGAGGTGGTTGTACTGTGTATGGTTGAGATTAAAGTCAAGCTCTATATGACTCTCACCAGGGCCGTCCTAACATATGGGTCTTAATTTTTGGGCTTTGATAAAACAAGATGAACGACAACTGGATATCCTGGAGAGCAAGATTCTGAGACGAATATTTGGAGCTATATTACGAGTCAAGGATGCGGAACAATCAGCCGCCGAAAAGGCTTATGGTTAACAAGCTTTCCTATCACCGGAGGATAGAAAGACCGAGACTTAAGTGGTTATACTTTGTACAGAGGGACCATGCGTCATTGAAACATACAGAGAGATGGAACAACGTAGCGGCAGACAGGATACAATGCAGAAGGGTGGTGGATGAGGGTAGGACTCTACAATAGGGGTGTTGCGCCTATGGTGATACTGAAACTTCTACTGAGAGCTCTATCAAAGGTGACCCCTGGGTATTTAGGGCAGGGTTTGTTATCTATGCGTTGGTCAGGTGACAGAAAGGCTCCCTAACCCAAGGCAGATCTTTTCCACATGCAGAACACTACGCGATCTCCGCGGATCCTCTGCTTCTTTCATTCACCTCCAGAGCCCCAGCAGAGAGGCGTCCGACTCAACCTCGAGGCCAGGATTACAAGGGTTATTCCCCAGGTTTATTGGGCTCTTCGAATACGTTTCAGGTGGTCAGCCATGAGCCCGGAAACAGAGCTGTCAACGCGCTGATTGTAACAATAATAATCGGACGTGGATAGGGCCGATTCGTATTTAATTTACAGTCTGATCGGATGCTACTTCATATTACCGTAGAATCTACGGAATTATGATTGCATCCAACCACAATCAACTTAACTCTTGGCGCCTGTGTGCACCGCACAATCTGTCCATATGGACGGCGCGCCTCTGTCTGCATAATAATATCGCCTTCCGATTCTTTGCTACTTTGAAGCCACTATCAGTTTACTTAGATTTGAATAAATAAGTACTGCTAGGCATTTCCTTTGAGATTTCATATTTTATTATTTTTTTAAAATTAAAACAGTTTTAAAACTTGCGCAAAAAAATCCGCGTAAATCGAAATAAGGGTGTATTCGAATATTCGAGCATTCGTAAATCCGAATATTTGTTATTCAAATATTCGGAAGTACTGTGCAGTGGTTTATTCCACCTGCAGCATTCCAGTATTTTTTTTAACACTTGCGATTGAATAGCGCTGCATTCAGTATTTTTTTTCCCAGTCAATTATGACTAACTACATCAATTACACTTGAACTATTAATGATGCAAATGTTTCCAAATGGATTATCAATGAAATGTGCAGCGGTTTTTTGTTTGTTTAGTAATTTAACAAAAAAAAAATAAGTAAAAATCGCCGTTTTCAGGATGATTCCAGAGTCGGTGAGATGGCTAATGGCTAAGCAGAGGAACAAAAAGGCATACAAAATAATAAACAAAGCCGCAAAAGTGAACAATGTCGTGCTGTCGGACAGGCTTTTGTCCAATTTCCGGCCAGTCCGTGACGAATCTAAAAATGTATAAACCAATTCTAGGTATAACGGAAAGTAATTGCTAATTAATCGTTATTTTCCACAGTACCGCATTTCGTTGATATACACCGCGAATATTATTCTATGAATCGGCTTTTATTTTTTTTTTGCAAGGCGAACTCTGAATACTTAGAAAATTCCTCAGACGACGATGAGGTCACCCCGCAAAAAGTAAGACTATTACCACTCTTCATGTCGGCTGTGAAATCGAAAATAATGCTGGGAAGATTCGTATTGATCTTCTACATATGGTATGTAAATATATAAATATATTTTTCCAATCCGAATATGTAACAAATAAATATACAAATATTACAGGGCAACTAATGCGTTTATATACTACGGACTCTCATTGACAGCTACAACTATGAGCGGAAATAAATATCTCAATTTTTCTCTCGTCTGTCTGGTGAGTACATTAAATAGTGCAGTACTTATCTATATCAGATTGTGGGGCAATCGGGGCACTGCCCCACATACATTTAATAAAAAATAAAAATTAGTTGAAATATGCGAATAGAACATATGTGTTGGGGCATTCTTGTATCCGCCCTGGTCACGCGATCGCTAGCTTTGAAGCGAACAAGTGTTGTTTTTTGGCTAGGTAGTGGAGGTAAAGAGAAAAGTTCCGTATTACCGTAAACAGAAGGTCGCTTTTTGTTTGCTGCATAAGTCTATTCGTGGCATTTGTATTATATTCTCCCCGGACACGTGGTCGTTGGCTTTGACACGAACGAGTGTTGTTATATTTGCTGCACAAGTCTGTCGGGGTCAGGTTCCTTTATACCTTGGACACGTGGTCGCTAGCCTCAGTTTAGCTGTTGATTCGACGTGAATGCGTGGTGAAGTTTGTCAGTCAGTGGATGTAAAGAGTTCCGTATTACCATATACAGAAGATCGCTTTTTGTTTGCTCCATAAGTCTGTCCGGGGTAAGTTTCTATATGCCCAGGACACATGGTTGCTAGTTTTGACGCGAACGAGTGTTGTTGTTTGGCTAGGTAGTGGAGGTAAAGAGAGAAGTTCCGTATTATCATATATAGAAGGTTGCTTTTTGTTTGCTGCATACGTCTGTTCGGGGCAAGTTTCTATATGCCCAGGACACGTGATTGCTAGTTTTGACGTGAACGAATGTTGTTGTTTGGCTAGGTAGTGGAGGTAGAGAGAAATGTTTCGTATTACCATATACAGAAGGTTGCTTTTTGTTTGTTGCATACGTCTGTTCGGAGCAAGTTTATATATGCCCTGGACACGTGGTCGCTAGCCTCAGTTTAGCTGTTGTTTCGACGTGAATGAGTGGTGACGTTTGTCAGTCAGTGGATGTTAAGAGAGAAGTTCCGTATTATCATATACAGAAGGTTGCTTCTTGTTTGCTGCATACGTCTGTTCGGGGCAAGTTTATATATGCCCTGGACACGTGGTCGATAGCTTTGACGCGAACGAGTGTTGTTGTTTGGCTAGGTAGTGGAGGTAAAGAAAAAAGCTCCCTATTACCGTATACAGAGGATCGCTTTTCGTTTGCTGCACAAAGCTATGTTTGGGGCAGACTTCTATATGCCCCGATGGCCTAAAACTGGATCTGGACCTCACTGTACTAAAAATGTGCATATCATTTTTTTATGAAAAAAAAACAGGGGTGGCACTTCAACCTCATCATTTCAACCACCTGTTTTTAAAGTCACGAGCCGTCCCTGCTTAAATATATTATTTTTAAATTAAATACAGGTCGAGATACCCGGATATACGATAGCTTGGATAGCAATGAATAAAATAGGCAGAAGATGGGCTCTATCGTCTTCTTTATTCTTATGTACCATCAGTTGTATTGGAGCTGCCTTTGTGCCTTTCAGTGAGTATTATTTTTATTAATCATATTAACATAAGATATTTATATTTAAAAAAATATGCAAATATATTATAGATTACGTGTGGGCTGCTACATTATTATTCCTGCTGGGGAAGCTGGGTATAACGTCAGCTTTCGGCATAGTTTACGTCCATACTGCAGAACTACTGCCAACTGGTATAAGAAGTGGAGGTGTTGGAACTGCATCGACCCTGGCGAGACTTGGCGCAATGGTAGCTCCATTCGTGCCCTTACTCGTAAGTATTAAAAAAAATAAGTTGTGCGTCGCACATTTTTGTTTTATTCATTTAATTTTTATTTTTATTCAGGATATATACATGAAGAACCTCTCTCTACTCTTGTTCGGAGCGACGTCTTTCGTAGGCACAATCTGCGCCTTACTTTTGCCCGAGACCTTAGGCTACAAACTTCCGGATACGATCGAAGAGGCTGAAAAAATCGGAAGAAACCGGGAAATGTTGGAATTGAAGGAAATCCATCAGTGAACTTAATCTCATACCATAGTATTGATTATAAACATAGTGTAGGCTAATATAGGATGTAATTTTACGAACGATGAAATATATTTGTAATTTCGTAGGACGTTTATGTTTTAATTAAAACCCCTGATCATTCTAAAAACCATTAATTAAATATGCAATAAAGAGGTTTCATAACACTGTCGTATGTGACATTCAAAAATTGTATTACTTTTTAGCAAAAAAAATTCGAACAACGATATATCGTTGTTTAGCATTTTAAAAGTTTATTCGAGTATCTATGATTTTACAAAGAAATCATTCTATTTAATGAACATGACGCGACGATCGTTATTACCTATATTATTATTATTGTTAAGGGGGCGCGACAGTAGTACCGAAAAGGTATCCCACCGCTGCCACCAAAAGTTATGGGGCGACAGTAGTACCGAAAGGCAACCACCGCTGCCACCAAAATAGGGGACGCGACAGTAGTCCAATAAATGGAACCTGTCGCTGCTCAATGTTAAGGCACCTGAGCTCAAGTGCATCAAAAGGTACACGACTGCTGGCGCGAAAAAACGTTCGATCGTCCGGTAGTTGACGATCGCGAAGATCGAGACAGCGAAACACGCTACCTAGATGATGTTTTATTGAAGAATTCCAGTGTGCCGCTGTCTGATGATAGGTGTGATGAAAGGGATCCCAGAGACGTATCTCCGGTACGAGACGATGATGAAGATCCCAGAGACGTATCTTCGGTACGAGATGATGATGAGGATCCCAGAGACGTATCTCTGGTACGAGATGATGAAGATCCCGGAGACGTATCTCCGGTACGAGAGAAATCACGGAGATGTGGCTGCCATGACGGCGCGAGCCAATGTATATGATGCGTCCAAAATGGGACATATTTATACCCGGTCCTTGAGAGTCACGTGACGATGACGTCACCGACTTTTAGCGGGAACCGTTTCCCGCGTAAAATGTTCTGTGACACAATTGTACTGTGACACAATTTACGGAATAAGGATAGGGGCACTCGAGAATATCGAGAGCCCAGAAATGATACGGACTGACTATGTCGGTTTATAACATTATTATGAAAAACGATATATCTTTGTTTAGCATTTTAAAGGGCAATTCAAGCATCATTGATTTCTTAATCAACTATAGTCGACCCTCCTATAACGTTTCCTGTAAATCTCTGTTTTCTACAAAATTCTAATAGTTTTAAGTTCAATTTAGATATTTCGTAAATCTATAATACATTACCGAGCAAAATAAAGGTCAATACTCTTTGGTTGACATGGAATTTTGTAAAAAGCAACGATTTAGAGGAAACGTTATAGACTACATTATATGTAACGCGACGATTGTTAGCATTTTTCCACACATATCATGATAAACGATAAATCGTGTTTGGCATTTTAAATGATCATTCAAATATTAATTGTTTTTTTTTTAAACAATCTGTTAAATTTATATTTAACCTCATCCACTCCGTGGGCCAGACGTATTGGCCCAAAAGATTTCGTAGCAAACAGCTTGAAGCAAGGTTTTTTTTATTTAATTTAAAAAAATAATGTATTTTCAATGAATATCTCTTAATAAATTTGTAAAAAAATATAATGAGAGTAACTCATAGATTCTACAGAGTGGAAAGCGTCAATGAACATGGCGCGACGATCGGTGTTAGCATTTTCTACTAATATAATGAAAAACGATATATCGTTGTTCAGCTTTTCAGGGGGTCATTCAAGTGTCATCGATTTTTTAATCAACTACATTATATTTAATGGCCATGACGCGAGCATTTTCTCACAAATATCATGATAAACGATAAATCGTGTTTGGCATTTTAAATAATTATTCAATATTAATTTTAAAAAACCGTCTTTTTAATCAGATATTAGATCAAACCCTATATATGCTTTTATTCATTTAATTTAAGAAGCGACCCAACACCTAATCCGCACGTGCACTTGCGAGATGCTTTGGCTTTACGTGACGGAATGAGGGATCGATTCCCTCCCTGCTATCCTCACGCCCAGCACTTCAAGGCTTGCGAATAGAGAGTGGTGCCGAGATGCCACCTCAGCACACCCCTTCTCTTACTCGAAAGATGTCCCTCGTGAGCCGCCGTCCTTTGCTGTCAACATTGCATTTGCATCAGCATGTCCTTCCATCATCTGAACACGGGGGCTGACTGAAGGATCGATTGCGCATCCCTTGCGGATGGTAGACCAGGGTCATCCGCTCAGGAAGTGTCCAGCGACGCTTCATCCGTCAACGGAGGATCCTCGTCGAAGGAGTCCGTTAGTTTTCGAATCCAAAGCCGTAGTGACCAGCCTGGTAGGTCAACTCGCGAGGGCTTTCAGGAGCCAGTTTGCTCCGCTTCGAATGAGGGATCGACTTCCTCCCCGGTATCCTCACGCCCAACACTTGCGAGGCTTGCAAATGCACAGAATGGTGCCGTGATGCCACCTCAGCACACCCCTTCTCTTACTCCAAAGATGTCCCACGTGAGCCACTGTTCTATGCTGTCAACATTGCATTTGCATCAGATTTAGCATGCCCTTCCATCATCTGAACACGGGGGCTGATTGGAGGATCGATTGCGCATCCCTAACGGACGGTAGACCAGGGTCATCCGCTCAGGAAGTGTTCAGCGACGCTTTGTCCATCAACGGAGGATCCTTTTCGAAGGAGTCCGTTAGCTTCCGTTCTAGTGCCCAGCCTGGTAGGTCAACTCGCGGTGTCTTCCCGGAGCCAGATTGCTCTAAGGTGGCCCCCGACGGCTCCGCCCCGTACTCCCCTCTGACCCATTGCAGAGTGGAAAGGGTTAATGGACATGACGTGACGATCATTATTACCATTTTCCACTAATATCACGAAAAGCGGTTAACCTTCCAAAGGTTTATTCAAGTAGTATTGATTTTTTAATCAAACCATTATATCTAATGACCACGACGTTAGTCAGAAAAATTTTTTATCGAAATTACTGTACATTTCAACGTTCAATTATTCATAACTCTATCGGTTATCAATTGTTCAATTATTCATAATTCATCGTGACATCGATTTCAAGGTAAATTAATTCTGATTTCCTTATTATGATTATTAATAATGAAGAATTAAATATTTTAATGCTATCGTTACGTTAAACGTGTACATTTTATGAGCGTATTTATTACAATGTTTATTTTATCGAGCGGTACTTTATTCCGGCATCGGTAATTCAACGATTCTTTAATGTTTTAAAGATAAAAAAAGGATTTTTCAATAGGAATTAGGATTAGGAACGTAGGAATTTTTATATAAAAATAAAAAAAATCATTATAGGTATCATTTAGTTTAATATATAACTGAATAGCAGAATTGGCAAAATGAATTGCAAAAAAAATCAATACATAAGTTTATTTACGACAAGCGGATTTCATTTTTAGTAATATTAAACCACAGAAATATGGCTGAACGAATATAACGTTATCATATTAATTAAAAAAAAAAAACATATATATATATATATATAGAATAATAATTTCAATATTTCTTGAGAAAATTCATAATATAAATACACAATTACAAAATAACATATCATCACAGTAATATTACAGTAGTACGCGTAATCGTATGGATTACCAATAATTATTTATTATCAACCCACAGTTACGACTAGACATTTTTTTTAATTAATTACAATATAATACAAAATAGTCGCACTTGGGTTTATCATAAGAAAAATAATATATAAACGTGTACGTGCGATCGTCTAACATTTGAGAACCGCAAATACATTGATTTATTAATACATTTTATAATCAGGCACCAAAGAAAAATATATAATAATGCAATTATTGATTATAAAAATATTTATTATATATATACGAAGCGTCCGATAATCTTTAGAAATTAAATTGTTACGAAAAAACGAATCGTTTTCCGATAAGATGGTAATATTCTCGGAAGAGAATCAGACGTTATCATATCTGATAAAACATATAATGCATTCATTGATAATTTGTATCAACGGATTACGATTTTTTGGCACGGTGAGAAACATATCGAATTGTATACTTCAGTGCGACAGTGTTCCCTTTAATCCCTGATTATCACAAATGTCGTTGTATTATTTTTTTTTTAATTAAACTTACGTTTACGTTTAACAGCTAAGAATCACTAAAATAAATCACAAATGTACAATATAAATTTTATAACGTTACAAATTGATGAAATGGACAATCATAGATTTTTCACAGCCATTGTATTTTCACCTGCTGCAGATTTTAAAGTAAAACGTTTACCGAAAACAATGAAATAATACACGTAGGACGTTTATCGTAAAAATAATAGCGCCCGCATCAAAGAATCAATTTTTTCATAAACGATTCGTATGAAAATGACGATAAATCCCGTTCATATTTCATGACGATTCTTTCTTATGACGCAGAGCACGTTGAAAATGTTTGTTCTATCAATAGTATAACGCTTTTTAATATTAACGAAAGTATTAGAAAAAAAAAATGATAATAATTAGATATGTACAAGAAATTTCGATGCATTTGTGCTACAAAACAATCTCACTGGATAAAAACAAATCGTACGGAAAATAAAATCATTTAAAATATTATACAAAACCATAATCATTTGATAAAAAAAAATTACGTCTTAATAAAAAAAATAGTGAAACACTATTCAATAAAATCAGATTAGTAGATTATTTTTAATAGGGTAATTAGCACCTATATAATATACACATATATATATATATATTTCATAATTTAACACGTTCACAACGTTTACGTCGTTCGTTGGTCTCGATTTTCAATTAAAAATTACCGAAAAATATATATATACACGTTGTGAAGACATTAAATCCAAAAACACGATACACATATATAATTAAGCATATTTAAAAAATGCACAACTATTTTAATACGTTATTAAAACACAAACGAATATCATTATATGATAAAAAAAAGCATGGGGTTTAATTAATAATTAAATTTTCATATATATGGTAATGTATGTATATTCAAAATGAATTTAATTCATTTATAAATACTAGACAAAACCTAATAGTACAATACATTAAGTAATTTACACATAATTTACACTAAAGCGTTGTTGATAAAGCCTATGTCGATTATTCGTACAGTGTTTGATCATCGATCGTTAGTTATATCTTATCGAACGGAAACACCGCACATCTTAGTAATTAATGACTTATGAATTAATATGCACCGTATCAGTCAACGACATAATTAATTTAATGTTCAACTGCTATCGAATCTCAATCCGACCATGAGATGATTTATGTACACAATGATTTACAGTAGAACGCCGATTGTCTGTGCTCTTCGACCCGTAATCTTCGGTCGATTCATGATTCTTCGGCACGACTGGGTTAACGACATGAATGACTAATCGATAATGATATACAATCTTGTCGACGACACTGCGGTACTATATTGATCATCGGACACCGTAAAAAATGTTTTTTATTATTTAAGGCCTTATAGCTCTTTGCCACCTGGAGGACACTACGAGATTTCCAGCAGAGACACGTCTGTCTCAGCCCTGATGCCAGGAATCCGATGGTCGTCCTCCAGGTTATCTTGGCTCCTCGAATACGGGTCAGGTCGCCAGCCAAGAGCCCCGGAAACCGAGCTGTCAACGTGCGGATCGTAACAATAATAATCAGACGAGGCTAGGGCCAATTCGTATTGAATTCACGGTCTGATCGGATGCTACGGGTACCTCCAGTAGCACACACACCACCGAATTGACCTGGATAGCGGCCTGGCTCCTCATAGATCCGTAGAATCTACAAAAACATGATTGAGCCCAACCACCATCACCTCCACGTCCAGTACCGGCAAGCGACAACACTCGAATGTTGGCTCCGTATATTTTGACAGCTTAGGGCTATACAATGATATTCTGATGAGGCACTTGATCGGGACCCTTTGTTCTCCAACAAGTCATAAAAAAATTATTAAAGCTTCAGAAGAATGTTAATAATGCGGATGTTGAATATACAGTTGATTAAATTAGTATCTAACGTTGCTTTTCCAAAGGGGTCCGTTGTATCCCCCGGGGGTCTACGAAAGTTCAAAATGGATCTGTAGTGTATCAGGGGTCTATTAAGGGTCGATGATAAATCTTCTGATGTTGGTTGGAATATATCGTGGATTTTTAACAGTTAAATTTAAAAAAAAAAGTTCCCGATATTCTGACAGTGCACGCTTTGAGAGATCACCATTTAACACTTTATGAACCGCTGACGGCTTTTGGCGTAAAATTGCCCCAACAGTTATGAACTGCTGACACATTTTGGCGTAAGGAGCATGGGCCTACTACATCATATAAAAAAAAATGTTACCGGCTCAACAACCCGACGGCGAGTCTTGGTCTCTTCCAGCGAAATTTATGATGATTCTTTATATGGAGTAAGTTGTTGTCGAAAGGCAATTGTTTGCAACGTTTCATTGAAATCTTTAATTTTATAATCGATCAAATTTGATCAAAAACTGAAGAATTTTTACCTAAAGGTTTAGTCCAATTTCCAATAAAAATGTTTTTTTGTGATTTGATATGATAACGCGTGCAAAGAGCTTCGCGGGCCGCCATATGTGCATCATTGCTGGAGACTGTAGTAAAATATTTTTAGGGGGTCCATGAAGTGTTAAAAGGGGTCTGATTTGACGTATTTTTTATTTCTTCAAAATCTACTGCATGTAACGACCTGACCTGATACAAAACGTAAGTGTTTAGATTTGACGGAGATTCCGTCTTGTTAAACATATGGAGAAGTTCGCCAGTTGATCCAATAGGCGCCATACAGACTAATGGAGGTGTGTCAATGTTACCCTTCGGACAGGACAAAAAAATAAACCTTTCTTGAAGCGGATTAATATGGGGGATGAGAAGTTGATAATTTATGGCACTAATAAACGCAAGGGGCAATGGATAGATAGAGGACAACTACCACAAAAGCATGCCTGAGTTGGAGTGTGGCGGGATTTCAAGGGGATCGTTCATTTAGAATTGCTGTCAAAGGATGAAACGATTAACGCAGTTGTTTACTGTCCACATTTAGAGAGATTGAAGACAAAACTCAATCAAACTCGTCTAGAACTGGTCAATAAACACGGCATCATCTTGCAACAAGACAAGGGACACCCGTGTAGTGAGTAAGACGCCTTCAAAAAAATTTTCTATCCTGACCAAAGCTGATGACAGATGTGAAATGTCGAATTGACAAGGTCAGGACGACATTTATTAGGATGATAAATGTTCTTTGTGGACATGATTTGAATCGAACCCTGAAAATGAGATTGGTGAGATGCTCTGTGTTCTCCGCTCTTCTGTACAGAGCAGAGACGTGGACGCTCACAGAAAAGGCGATTAAACTCCGAGAAGTTTTGGATGAGGTAACGAGATGGATAGAGGTACAAACGTTGAGGGAATGACTCAAATTACCACAGACTGAGAGATTTTGAAAACCATCCAAATAAGAGAACTTACTTTCTTCGGCCATATAATGCCACATCTCGAAACATATCAAATACTGCAACTCGGATGAGGACCCGGAAGACCAAGGACGTCCTGACTGAAGAATCTACGATAATGGTATGGAGGAGATGCCACCTCCAAAGATGAGCTCCATGATTGCTAATGTCCGTTAATGGACACGGTACGAAAGAAGAATTTCTATAATAACGGAATTCTAAAGCTGGTAACCAGATGTAAAAAATACACATTTTTTCAATTGTCCATCCAGATCGTTACCGTCAGATTAACCGCGATTCTACTGTGTTTTACGTTCGGAATAGTTATCATATTTAAAAATGCTTTAAATATGACATATTTTTTCTAAATAAATTAATTTAAATCAAAATTTATTTATATATACAAAGAATTTATTATAAATTCCGATTGAAACATACAATTTTTACATATATTTCGAATACGAACGAAATAAAGAAAATTTGTAATGTTGTAATAATAATTTTCGCGTTGATTAGAGATCAAATAGCAGTTTTGTACCATCGCAACGTAAAAACATATTAATTCATACCATGTACAGAGCTAAAACTAGAAACGAGGCAATGTCAAGGCACATTTAGTCGGTCGCGTACACAGCGACGTCGTCAATAGGAGCCGTGTTGGTCTTGGCTCAACGCCGACAGGATGCGTTTCACGATGTCGATCCTGTCCTTTATATCCCTGGCGTATATCACGAGCTTGATCTTGGTGCAAACAAAGTTTTTGTAATTGTCCATGAGCTCGGGGTTCACATCGTTTTTAATGGCGACGAACAATTTTGAGCGGTTGTTGTCGATGTTTTTCTTCAAAGCTCTCGCGTCTTCTAATTTTTCAGTCAGTCGGCTCTTTTCAGATTCCAAAAATATCTACAAACGATTTAAAAATTAATTAAATAAGAACAGAAATAATATATATTTATTAAAATGCGATATGTACCCTGTTTTGATGGTCTTGTGACAACTCGTTCAGTGTACTAGTGATTCTGTTGTATCTCGACATCAAGCTCGAGATGAGCGACGTAATCAATCCGATGTCCGTCATGAATCGGCTGAAACGCGTCGAATGCGGTTTTTCTAAGGCGACAGCAATCGACGAGCCGAGTTCATCGTTTGTCTTCATTTTCTCGTCAAATTCGATGGACTGTTTTTCGAGCGCAGTCACCAGAGCTTTCAAGTGATTCTCCATCTCGTTCTGTAATTAATCGACTAATAAATAAAAACAATTGATTGCATATCGAAATTGCTGAAAAATGTATACCGCATCAGTTGTAACATTCGTTTCGACGTTTGATTTTTCATCGTCGTCTGAATTTTTGACTCTTGAAATCGGTAAGCTCTGCGGTTCTGCTGTTTGACTGGTCGATATTGAACTATAAATAAATAAATACAGAGAATTAATATAAATGAGTCGTTTTATTCGGAGAAAATAATTATTTTTAAGACTGAGAGATGACTAATTATTTTATTAAAAAATATTGGAATGTCTCACGACATTATTTGTCATAAAGAATCTGATCGGATAAGGATATAAATTAAGGATTGGATCTGAAAAATTAAAAAAATACCTTATTTGGTGAATTGGAAGATTATTTTATCATAAAAAAATACACATTCCGTTTCACATAGTTTCAAATAGCGATTTTATAGGAAGGGGTTAGGGAAAGTTTAATTTTCCAAGAAAATATTACAAAAAAGGGTAATATATATAAAAGCTTTCTGAAGAATATGGAGTTTGTATCTAAAGTGGGACAAAATTAAACCTTTAGTGATTGGAAAAGATAATAAACTAAGATCATTTAAAAGGATATAAATAAGGTTTTTCCCATTTATTATTAGAAAGGGTAACGGAAGAAAGATATTTGAAGATTACTTCAAAATTAAATAGGTTCAAAACCAATACAAAACTAAACCCTACCAGAAGTTAGAGTATTTTTTTAAATTAAGAGATTGCTACAGAAAGCAGTGCTGTTATCAGAAAATGCTCCTCATCAAAATGAAAGCCACTTGAATGTCACTTCTTTAATTCAACTCATTGATCAAGTAATTATTTCTTTAATGAACCGACATTACCACACTGACCTTCTTAAAACCCTATATCAAGAAGATGAACTTGATTGAATGTGATACAACTCAACCTTGGTCAGTAACACTCATTCTATCGTGTAGGAAAATTCTAATAAATGTAGAAAGTTTTATTTTATTTTAACTTTTATAGGGCAAATTAATTATTTTGGATTCTTTTTGACAATACTTATTGTCAATAACAATAAATTAACCAAAAAGCGTTCGAGACAAAATATTACGTTACTAAGGTGACATTTCTATTGGCGTTCATGGAAATATAGACCTTAAAGTGACTGGTTGATATATTAACCAATTTCAGCCTTAGCCTTATAAAGGGTTAACGAGCGTAAAACATCTGAAATAAGATAAGTAAATTTACAAGCCTTTGAAAATGCTGAGTAATTAAAAACCTGTATTCCAGCAGCCTGTTCCCAATTTTTTTTTAAGAAATATAAAATTTTTGGTGTTTGTGATTATTCAGAAATGTAATACCGTAATAGATACATCAGGACGAGATGGCTAACTCAAAAATCAGCTATAGAAAGAATCTTAAAATTCTGTTCAAACCCTTAAAAGAATATATTAACAACCCCTATCCTGAAGTCTTAGTATTTATCATCCAGTATGAAGACTCAAGATTTCATAACAACATTGTTTTAATAGTCTCAAGAAGTATGGATGTCTGAAGATTTTTGGCTTGGATCGTTGAAAAAATGACAACTGTACTAGCCGGAAAAATCTTATCGACCAAAATATTTTAATGTATTCAAATTCTAGAGGTTTTTTACGTCAAATACATCCTTTTGCAAATCAAATACAACCTTTTGCAAATCTAATACACCCTTTGGCAAATCAAATTGACCCCTTTTCAATAGACATTTGAATAGAAAATAAGATTTGAGAGAAAATGGGATAGAATGGGAAAATCTCATTTTCTATTGAAATGTCTATTGAAAAGTCTACTGGAAAGGGGTCAATTTGATTTGCAAAAGGGTGTATTTGACATAAAAAACCTGTTTTACATCTGCTATGAATATTTGAATCAATGGGATACATCTTTCACTAAATTATTTCTTCGTAAAGTCATTTTTTGCCAGACGTAGAATCAAACTTAGCTTTTATGAAAGAAAAGCAAAGTGACTCAAATTTATACTTCTCAGTAGTTTGATGGGTTTAATTATCTCCAATGATATCCGTTTCGTTCCCGATTTTAGTTTTCGACGTATAAGTAGATGTAGATATTATTTCCAATCCCAGATAATTCAAAGCACCACTTGCCCATATAAAGACTGTAAAGATGCAAGGGGAACGAGTCGCACACTACCTTTCACCCCCTAATGAGTTGAAGACATGAGTAGAGGAGATTCTCGCCAGAGGATTAACCTATCCGGGTATTATAAAGAATTCCTCAAATTCATAGTTTTCATCAGAGGATTAACCAATCCGCATACTAACTTAGAGTAACGGTATCTTGCGGTCTTTATAGTACCTTGCGGTACTGGCAGGAGTCCTGCCGCTGGACTAGAGCTACAGGTACGAGCTGCACTCTGGCTGACCTATAGAGAATTCGAGGCCCTGGTCGGAGACACAATCATCGCATCACCCGCGGACATCTTCCAAGACTGGTCACCTCATAGAGCAGCCGTCTACCGCATGACAGAAGCGCTGCTCACATGAGACTACTGGCTGATTTAGTTTTTGTACTTTCCCGACGTGCAAAAGCGCATGTCGATGCCCTGGATCGAATCAAACCACCATGTGTCCCAGTTCATCCTAGGCCATTCTTAACATTCTTAACTTCGCCTCAAAGACAATCCTGGCTGTGACTTTTGTGAGTGCGACAAACAAAATTCGGACCATATCCTCTGGATATGCCCGGAGCTCGACTCCGCGAAGGAAACCATGCTAGATGCGGTCAGGCTGGCCCCTATCGGTCATCAAGTCTTGATCTCAGGTGGCCCTGCTTTCAGGGCCTTTACGGTCTTCGCCGACCTGGTCGGAGCGAGAATCCCATCCCCAAAACCCAACCCTTAGCCCACATGGGCACGGTTTATCAGCTGTCCTTTGTGCTGCATAGGTAACTGACTGTCGTCATGTAGCCCCTTA